>BLSH010266822.1:2149343-2172164 GCA_018402905.1 Glandirana rugosa | reverse complement strand
CCGTATACTACACACCGGGAGACATCACCCTTGCACCTAATCCTATTTTATTAACTAGAGTTGAACGAAGTACATTGTACGATGATCGAAACATAACAGAAGACGTCGTATAGGGGTCGGTTGTTACATAGGACAAGTGTGAGAGACTGGGAGTAAAGAAGATAATCCAGACGTCAGAGACTGTCAGGAGAGTTCGTAATGTGTATAACTTGTATTACAAGCCGGGAAACCACTACAGTCCCCGGCGTAAACTCCGGGGGACAATCTCCTGAACCTACAGAAAACGGCAAAGGCGTCACCACGCGCGCAGACACGCGCAAGCGCGTGTGTGGCCTTTGTCGCGGTTCGCCGGATAAATACGGACCTTTCGGGACGTCAGACACGACAGGCAAGATGTCCCACCCGGTAAATATACCTATGTGGAATTATTTGAAAAGTTTCCCCCCTCACATATACTAATGTGCCACAAACAGGAAGTTAATATCACAAACCATTCCCATTTTATTAAGGTGTATCCATATAAATGGCCCACCCTGTAGAACGGACAGCACAGACTGCAGGGCTTTCCAGGCATAAATAGGCCGCTTGGCGCTGTTTCCGGTGTGTGCGCGAACGCGCACAGACGCGCGCACCACTGCGGAAACGGCAAAAGACATCCAAGTCCTCTAACAGGGGGCCTCAAATGCGGCCCCTGACATCACCAAAGGGCCGAACATTATGTTCAATATGTGTAATGCTTGAGAGGACTGTCAGAGACTGCAGACCTAATAGAAGAAATGAGGGTCAGAGAGTGTGAACAGGATACATTGTTGGCTGGGGATATGCTGCAGAAGACAATACAAAGCTAGTAGCATGTTACATGAAGCAAGTTGAGATCAATTATTTTATCCTAATCCACGTTCCCACTACAGAGGGCCACACATCATATGCCAAAGAGCCGCAGTTTGGGCACCAGGGGTTTAACTACTTCAGCTGCAGAAGATTTTACCCCCTTTATGACCAGGTCATTTTTTGCTATTCATCACTGCTCTACTTTGACTGGTAGCTGCGCGGTCATGCAAAACTGTACCCAAACAAAATCTATATAATTTTTTTATCCCCACAAATAGAGCTTTCTTTTGCTGATATTTATATAAATATATATAAAAAAATTTTGGCCAAAGTGTATTCTGCTACAAGTTTTTGATCAAGCAAAAAAAATCCTAATCAGTGGATATTGATTGAGTGAAAATTTTAGCGCTTACAAACTATGGTATATACTGGATGTTTTTTTTTATATATACGACTTATGGCGGCCATCAGTAACTTATAACGGGACTGCGATAGCACAGAGGGCAATCTGACACAGACGCTGGGGGGGAGGGCTGACCAACTGCCACTGACATCACTCGTGACAACCACTTTAACCTACAGGTAAGCCTATAATAACCTGCACGGTTTAGGGGATATACAGTGTACTAGATGTGCCAATGTCTTTTCGGCACATGCTCAGTGAAGAAATGGCCTCCGTGCCATTTCTTCACTGAGATTGTGCTGTGACTGCCATATGCACGCATGCGCGGGAGTGACCTCACGCGACTCCGGCCAGTCACAGAGCCGGAGTCTCGGCCCCAAAAGGAAGAGGGGTTGAAGATGGACGCTGCCTGCACAGGGGACATCGCAGGCTTTGTTTGCAGGTAAGTGTCACATAATGGGCTACTATGCAAACATAGTAGCCCATTATGTTTCTACTTTGCAGGGGAATATAGAGGAAGTAAACCCCATCAGGGTTTACTTCCTCTTTAAAGTGGTTTGTAAAGCCTCAAGTTTTTTCACTTTGATGTATTCTATGCATCATGGTAAAAAACCTTCTGTGCTGCGCCTCTCTCCCCAGACCCCCCCCCCCTTTCCCACACTTTTCTCCTATCGTTCACTGACAGACGCAGCTCATCATGACGTGTGGGGTCTATGCTTGTCCCACTAGGAGTTAACTAGGAAGGAAAAAGAAACAGCTGGCCCCTCCCATGGGGGCCGTCCTCTCTTCCCACATAAACCCCCTCATAGCATAGCTCTTCAGTTTTAATGCCTAGTTTGCAAGGAGTTGACCTGGCTTCCCATTTTTTATTTTAATTTTCCTTATTTTTATTTGTCTTCTATCAAGATCGATGTGCTGTCAGAGGGTCCACGCAAAGGGTTGGCGGCATCGTCGGCTATGATTTCTCGTTTGATCAGACAGACCGTGACCCATGCGTATTCTGTTCGGGGCAATGTTCCCCCTTTTCCGGTCACGGCTCATTCTACCTGGGCTGTTAGCACTTCCTGGGTTTTTAGACACCAGGCTTCGGTGTCACAGGTGTGCAAGACGGCCACTTGGGCCTCGTTTCACACTTTCACTAAGTTTTATAAAGTTGATGTGTTTGCATCTTTGGATGCTTCTTTTGGCCGCAAAGTTTTGCAGGCGGCAGTGTAGGCGCATCTGGCGCCTCCTTAGAGGTTCAGTTGGGTACTGTTGTTAGCGTTTACCCACCCCTCTTTTTGACACAGCTTGGGGACGTCCCCACACGTCATGATGAGCTGTGTCTCTCATTGAACGATATGAGAAAAAGGGATTTTATTAAAACTTACCGTAAAATCCTTTTCTCCGAGTTCACTGACAGACGCAGCACCCACCCCTCTGTGCTATGTTCTTGTACGGCTTGTGTACAAACTGAAGAGCTATGCTATGAGGGGGTTTATGTGGGAAGAGAGGACGGCCCCCATGGGAGGGGCCAGCTGTTTCTTTTTCCTGCCTAGTTAACTCCTAGTGGGACAAGCATAAACCCACACGTCATGATAAGCTACGTCTGTCAGTGAACTCGGAGAAAAGGATTTTACGGTAAGGTTTAATAAAATCCCTTTTTTTTCTTACCTGAGCCTGATCCGATCCAGCAATGTGCATGAGCGCAGTGGCTCCAGCTGCTCTGTCTCTCCTCATTGGACAGGTCCCGCTGCTGTCAATCAAATCCAGTGACACTGGAGCCGAGGGCGGGGCTGTGTCAATGGACGCAGCAGCGGAACTCGGGAGCGAGCCTGCATATTTGCCCCCAGGGAAAGTGGCTTTCTGTGGGGGCACCCGATGAAGAGGAGGGGCCTGGAGTGCCAGCGGGGCACCCCAGAAGAAAAGAATCTGGGCTGCTCTGTGCAAAACCATTGCACAGAGCAGGTAAGTATAGAAATGTTTGTTATTTTTATAAAAAAATTAGGGTTTACAACCCCTTTAATACATTGATCATTGCTAATATGTCACTCTACTAACGTCACTGGCTGGGAAGGGGTTTTTAACATCTAGGCGATCAAGGGGTTATATATGTGCATAACTATGTGTACGGTGTGTTGCTTTTACTAGTTTATCTCTTAAGTTTCTCATCCCGGATTAGCTGTGATGAGAAACAGAGATTGTTCCCTGTGTACAGAGCTCTGTGTTGAATGTCAACAAAGGGCTCTGGGCTGTGATTGCATACAGCCGATCAGCAGGTCCTGGCTGTGAATCATTGGCTGGGAATTGCTGGCAAAGCTTTCGCTGCGTTCAATCACAACAGGAGCCGTCCAAGGGGCACCCATCCACTCATCCTAAACCTGGAGGTAGGCACCGATTATACCAGTACCTTGCTTTGCCTACAGTGGCCGCTCGTCCTCAGTACAATGTGGGCAGGCAGTTGCTAAGTGGTTAAGGCCTCGGGCACCTGGAATCACTAATCACTAAGACAGCCTTTCTCAACCTTTTCAACACAGAGGAACCCTTGAAATTCTCTGGTCTCAGGGAACCCTTGCTAAAAAATAAAAATCTACAACTCATGATACATTAGTGTGATGGTCAATGGGAAGAATGCTTCTTACACTTGTGGTCATTGGGAAGAATTACGCCCTTACAGATAACTAAAAAGATCAATGGTATCTTTGGGAATTTATCTGAGAGGTAGAAATTGACCATTGCTCAAGGAACCCCTAGCAAACTCTGGAGGAACCCTAGGGTTCCACGGAACCCTGGTTGAGAAACCCTGCACTAAGAACTAAAAGAAGCCGCTCTCCATTTTAAAAGCCCCATACACTTATTCGAATGACCAATGCACAAACCGATCCACCTGATCCCGCAAGCTCTAATGCATTTCACTCCCTTTGGAGCTAATTCCTCTTTGCAGAGGGATGGAGTGAAACGCGTTGTCTTGCAGGATCATTGGTCATTCAAATAAATGTAAAGAGAAAAGTCCACAATAAGGTCCCACAATAATCTTTATCCACTTGTGAAATTCAACATGATAAAACACTTTCACCGACCTCCGTGCTCCAGCCACCACCATACAGGATTGCTTACCAGAGTCCAAGACCTCAAAGCAAAGGAGGTCTAATATTGCTTTTTTTCTCAGGGGGTGGATGGCTTGGATCCCCCATAGCATTATGGATGGCTTTCTCACAGCCAGGCACCGCATATACCGGTCTCATACATAAAAGGATAGAAAAGAAACCAATAGTGTACAGTAGTAGTTTCACATTTTAAATACAAAAGAAAGGAATAGCCAGGCATTGACACAAACCAGACGCCGCCCGACCGTGCCGGCATGATGACGTCACTGCCTGACCCCACACTTATGCGTTTCATTCCGAAAACTGTTATCTGAGGGTTGATGATTATTATGGGACCTTTTTGTGAACTTGTTTTTTCTTTCTATTTGATTCTATAATTTCGGTACATGACAGCACAGCACTTATTTTTATTTCAGCACCAAGAGCAGATTTATTTTTATTATTCAAATAAATGTATATGAGGCTTTTAAATAGAGAGCTGCTTTCTTTTCCTTTCTTCTGTCTAAAAGTGGGACCTTTGGAGTGGCTGGGAGTCGGCACCCAGAGCCGGAGGATTTAGGTTGGTGTGTGCCTGGAGCAGGTCTAAATACTTTGCAGTACAACAG
Source organism: Glandirana rugosa (assembly GCA_018402905.1). NCBI lineage: Eukaryota > Metazoa > Chordata > Amphibia > Anura > Ranidae > Glandirana > Glandirana rugosa. Next base: position 2,167,239 of record BLSH010266822.1, on the reverse strand, counting down.
TATAAATCCGGAAACCACGGGTGCTGTGTACAACGACTTATTGCATTAAATCGCTGTATGTGGGTATATTCTGGTATTTGTGTAAACATGCATATGACATTTTGCATCCAAGGTTGTATGTCTAAACGCATATGCATGTTGATGCAAGATCCAGCGCTGAATTCTATAGGGAGTCTGAAATTTATGGCCCTATGCGCCTATGTGCTTAAGGCTTAACCACTTCAATACCAGGCACTTTCCCCCCTCTCCTGCCCAGACCAATTTTCAGCTTTCAGCGCTGTCTCACTTTGAATGACAATTGCGCGGTCATGCTACACTGTACACAAACAACATTTTTATCATTTTTTTCCACAAATAGAGCTTTCTTTTGGTGGTATTTGATCACCTCTGGGTTTATTTTTGCGCTACAAATAAAAAAAGACAGATAATTTGGGGGAAAAAATATTTTTCCGTCACAAAACTTTGTAAATAAGTACATTTTCTCCTTCACTGATGAGGCTACACTGACGGGCACTGATGAGGCAGTACTGATTGGCACTGATCAGGTGGCACTGATGAGGTGGCACTTATATTCAGCACTGATAAGCCGCACTGACAGGCACTGATAGGTGGCGCTGATGGGCACTGATAGGTGGTGCTGATGGGCACTGATAGGTGACACTGATGGGTGGCACTGATAGGCAGGACTGTTAGGCAGCAGCTATAAGGATGGCACTGGGCATCAGATAGGCACAGTGCCATCCCTTTTGGGCATTGTGTGCCCCTTACCTGGTGGTCTTGGGTGGCATCCCTGGTGGTACCTGGGTGGCATCCTTGGTGGTCTTGGGCGGGCTCCCTGTTGGTCCTCTGTGGTGACCCTTGGGGGGCTGCGCTGATAAACAATCAGCACAGACTCTCCCCCCCAGTAGAGCAGCCAATCGGCTCTACTCTACTCGCAGCTGCAGATGCAAGTAGAGGAAAAGCCGATAAACGGCTCTTCCTGTTTACACTGTGATCAGCGGTGATTCGTCATGGCTGATCACATGGTAATGAGCTTCTGACAGAAGCTCTTTACCTAGATCGGAGATGCGGTGGGTCAGACTGACACTCCACATCACTGATCGCTGCGCTGCATGGCGCCCCCCCGCGAGCGTGCTGACTTGCTATCCTGCTGGATGTCATGTGACGCCCAGTCAGGATAACTGAACCACTTCCCAGCCATCATTCTGCATACGGCGGTAGGGAAGTGGTTAAAGAGGACCTGAACAGTAAATGTTGTTTCCAAACTAAGAAAGGCAGAGGGCAAAGGACTAGCCACCAGGATTGCCTGTGGTCTCCCTACAGCTGATCTTTCTTTCCGGTTATTGATTTATCATGCCTTGTTCTGCACTGCATCTCTGTGTGGAGACACCATTTTGGTAGTGGCAGAGCTTTACTTCCTCTTGTCAGAGGTGCCCTCTTGATGACTGGTGGTGATATGATGACTGATGGAGGCATCATCATCCAGCAGCAGTAAAGGTTTAAAAAGCTTGCTATTTCCTCATCAGCGTCTCAAAGTATGGAAACCAGGGAAATCATTTTAAGAAGGATGCAAGCAATGAGAGCTCCTGTGTTTCTTTAATTTCAATTACCTAGAATTCATAGTTTAATCTTCTGGGTCTTTTCTTTTGTAGGAGTTGAAGCATCTTATCTTGGAAGCTGCGGATGGTTTTTTGTTTGTGGTATCCTGTGAGACGGGCCGGATTGTCTATGTATCTGATTCAGTGACTCCAGTTCTCAGTCAGCCCCAGTCGGAGTGGTTTGGGAGCTCCATGTATGACCAGGTCCATCCAGATGATGTGGACAAGCTGCGGGAGCAGTTATCTACAGCAGAGAATGCCATGACAGGTAGGTCACCTTTGTGCTAATAAAATGATCCAAATGTGACATGGGCAGTATGTAACTTTATTGGCCTCTTTCTTGCAGGCCGCATTTTAGATTTGAAAACTGGCACAGTGAAGAAAGAGGGCCAGCAGTCCTCTATGAGGATGTGTATGGGTTCCCGGAGATCGTTTATCTGTAGGATGAGGTAAATGTTTTCTTCTCTTGCACACTTAACTGTGTTAACACTTGCAATGAAACAACAAGCAAATGACTAAATACTCAGTAAAAAAAATACATCTATCTGTATGCTTAATGTTTTTGGCCAGATTTGTGATTTATATAGCTTTGCACAGCTTGGATGATCACTATGCCTATACTGAACCAGCTTTACTGCTTTTTGGAGACACACCCTACTCATTGGACAGGATTCATTTTTTCTCCTCAACCAGTAGGTTGAAAAAAAAAAAAAAAGACAATTCCCGCATCCACACACTTGATTTTGATGGGAGAACAGTGAGCTATTGTATTTTGCCATCAGGGAGCCTTCCCTGCCAGCTGTAGCCAGCAGCACTGATTGTTTAGGAAAAACACAACAGGCTGGTTGTACACAAGTCGATTGATAGGTTGTCTTGTGTACAACCAGCTAGCTTATGCATAAATCGAAATTTGGTCCCTGCTGAACTGGCTGAATTTTGATCCACTTATACCCGGATTATGGCAGGGGTCTCCAAACTTTCTAAACAAAGGGCCAGTTAACTGTCCTTCAGACTTCATGGAGGGGGTCAGATTGTTGCCAGTGGATATAGATAATGTCCAAGGCTTGGTGGTCCGTGGGAGGAGGAATAGTGTTCCATCATTGGTGTTAATGGGATGACTAGTGTCCCATCATTAATGGGCGGAATAGTGCCCCATCATTGGTGTCAGTGGGAGGAATACAAGCCAATCATTGGTATCAATGAGAAGAATGGTGTCCCATCATTGGTGTCAGTGGGAGGAATAGTGTCCCATCATTGGTATCAGTGGGAGGAATACAGACCCATCATTGGTATCAGTGACCGGAATAGTGTCCCATCATTAGTGTCCGTGGGAGGAATAGTGCCCATCCTTTTTTTTTTAAGATATCTTTTTATTAGTTTACTCAAACAAACAACACAACAGTACATTTAGTTGTCCTGAGTGGACTCCATCACGTACCCGCGCAGGGGCCATCATCAAAATTACAACCAAGAAAAATATATGTATGGTCCTCTTATGAGTCTAACAGGACAAGCAGATAGCTTTGGTGGCTCGTGCTCATACGGGGACAGAAAAGTTGCATGAACATACGTTCTCCTAAGAATGCTCTAGAAATGGAAGGCTCCAATAAGGTGGTATGTAGTGACAGAGAAAATGGTCGGGTCAGGTATTCCTACTTCAAAACAGAACTAAAGGAGCTCTTCTCCTCCCTACTCAGACGTCGCTGTCGAGGACTTTGCCAGCCATTTCGCCCATACCCTGTCATATTTTTTCAGGCACCTCCGGTGGTAATAAGTGGTTTTATACAATGGTAGTACTCTATTGACATGTGCCTTCCATGCAGCCAGAGAGGGCAGCGCTCTCTGCCTCCAACTCATGGCGATCAGTTTCCTTCCATAGAACAGTAAGAGACCAATTGGGGTCCTTTCAGCCACCCAGGGCACCAACTCCTCTACCAGGCCCAGAAGACATATCCGTGGGGATGGTGTTATGTAGATAGTCAGCAAGTCATTGATAATAGAGACAATCTGAACCCAGTACAGCTGGATAGCCGGACATGACCAAAACACATGAATAAAGTCTCCAGGAATATGGCCGCAGGGCCAGCATTCCGAGGACTGGGAGGAGTTCATTTTATGAAGTCGATGAGTGATATATTCCCTATGCACAATTTTATATTGCACTAGACCGTCTCTCAAGGAGAATAGAATCTTGAAGGGGAAATCCCATATGTCCTCCCAGTCCTCCGGGGCTTCCTGGGACCATCTTTGCAGAAGGCTACTAAGTTCTGAAGAGGAGACACAAAGGAGATGACCATATAAAACTGATGTAGATTTATCTGCACACTCGTATCTTATCACCCGTTCTAGATCAGGTTGGATCATTTGTCTCTCATTGGGAGGGAATTGGCTTCTGAAGGCATGGGACAATTGGAGGTATCTGAATAAGTAATGGGATGGGACACTAAACCGCAGCCTCAGTGAATCAAAGGAGCAAATGGAGTCAGCCTCAGCAACATCGGAGAGACGCTTAATGTTAAGTTTGGTCCAGAACCCGGGGTCTGGGATCTTGTATAGATGTGACAAAGTGGGGTTGTTCCATAGCGGAGCATTCGGGGACACTGCTGCACTTGGATATCTCTCGCCCGCCAGGCCCGTGCGTGTGGAGGGGGTCAGATCATATGGGGCCCCGATCCTATAGACCAGGTTGCACAGAGCCTCCACAGATCGAACCAATGCAGCCTCCACGATCACCGCTGAGTTGGACAGATCCAGGCTCAACCACCACACGGATGTGACGAGTTGAGCTGCCAGAAAATATTTCTGACAGTCCAGAAAAGCCAGACTCCCTGCGACATAGGGCACATGAGTGTAGCCAGTTTGTACCTGGGCAGAGAAGGACCCCAGATAAAGGATGAGAAATTTGTATTTAGCTGTGCAAACATGGATTAAGGTATCTACTGAGGGGAATTTCGGAACAAATAATTACATTTGGGGATAATTTTCATATTAAGGAGGTTGATGCGACTGAGTAGGGATAGAGGGAGGTTGCCCCATGCCTTCAGTTTACCCTGAGCCTGCTGTATTGCAGTAGTGCCCATCATTGGTGTCAGTGGGAGGAATAGTGCCCCATCATTGGAGTCAGTGGGAGAAATAGTGCCCCATCATTGGAGTCAGTGGGAGGAATAGTGCCCCATCATTGGTATTAGTGGGTGGAATAGTGCCCCATTATATATATTAGTGAGAGGAGTAGTGCCCCATTATTTGTATTTTGGGAAGAATTTTGCTACATCTTTGGTGTCAGTGGTAGGAATAGTGCCCAATTGTTTAAATCAGTGTGAGGAATCGGTGTAAGTAGGGGGGATAGTGCCTCATATCAGTGAAAGAAAATATGCCCCAAGGCTAGCAAAGAGCTGCAGTTTGGAGATCACTGGTCAAAGGCAAAGGTGGTCTAATTTCTTGATCTAGGGGGGCCTCAATTGCAGTCTCCAACATTACTGAGGGGGCACATATTCATCTTCAGCGAAAGTAATATTACAGAAAGATGTCAGGAGGCTGCACATATGCAACAGGAGATAGTCAAAGACTATGGGTAGGTTACAAGAGATGGTCAAAGACTGCAGACATTCTGCAGGAGATGATCAAAGACTGTGAACATCCTGTAGGAGTTGCAGGAGACAGGGGAGGAGAACAGTCCCTGTGTAATGGGTGCCCCAACTCACTTTCTACTAATCGTTTGCAGGCTTCTTGCAGTGGGCCTACTGATAGTGCTGATGCCTGCAACATGGGGTCTTGCTCCCCTCTGCTCTTAGGTGGTCTGCTCCATCCCCGGAATTTTCTTTAGCTTCGGTCATGGCTGGGTCCTCCTGCCCTTTCAGCTGAAGTGTTTACCATGGTCATGCAAGACTTAATGTCCCAAATCACCTACTTATTTGCTGACTGATCAGAGGCCACAAACACACTCCATGCCCTCTCATGCATATTGTATGTTTTGTTTTGCCCCCGCAGCCTTGGCTGCTTTTGAGCCATTGACTACAGAGTCTCTGTCTGAGTCCTTGACTGATGAGCTTACCCTAGAGGAGTCACAGTCTACTGCTATCACTCCAGAGCTGAAGGAGACTGATTTGGCTCTTATCAATACAGAATGCAGTATTCTAAAACTAGAGTATTAACCGTTTGCATCTACTATTGCTGTCTCCAGCCTTGGTTCACTTAAAACTCCCAAAGCCACAACCGCTTTCCCTTTGCACCCACTCTTCTAATTATTTTGCTCCCCCATGCACTTATTAGCCTTGTATCTGGTGAGAATTTTATACAGTGGTCCATTCCCAATATGGATCGTGGTACTCCAAGATGAGGAATTTACAGACAAGTCAGAATTCCTATTTTATTTCGGCTGATCATATATGCTGTAAATCTTTTGCGAAAGCTGGCAAATATTTTCTTTTAAAGGGCGACCTTAGAGACTGAAACTCTCAATGCACAGTAGTGAGGGGGTCTTATATTGTATGCTGGTTCTGTATTCAGTTGGGGTCTTTGTTAAACTTTGTGAATGTTTTACCTTCTCCAGGTGTGGAAACACTGCGGTTGACCCCACTTCCATGAACAGGCTGAGTTTTTTGAGGAACAGATGCAGGTAACAGCCCTTAGCAAATTATATTGCTTTTCGCTCATGTTGTAAGAATGTCACATTATTTTTTTTGTGGTTAATTTTTCTATTGATTCTTCTTTTGAAGAAATGGCCTGGGCCCACCAAAGGACGGGGAGCCGCAGTTTGTGGTTGTGCACTGCACAGGGTATATCAAAGCTTGGCCACCTGCAGGTATGAATGTAATTCTTTCTAGGAGTAAAAGGTTCTATTTTACATATCCTTTGTAACTAAGATAAAGTGGTTCTAAAGCCAAAACAACATTTTTTTCCTTAATGCATTCCCTGCATGAAGGTAAAAAAAAGTTTTACAGCTTGCTGTTCTCTCCCACCTCCCTAAATGCTTACCTCAGTACTCAATCCACGACTGGATCTTTTCTCTCCTCTCTTCCTCGCCACACGAACTCGGGCAGCAGCAGGAGCCATTGGCTTCTGCTGCTGTCAATCAAATACTGTGAGGAGGAAGCGGGTGGCGGCTCCATAGACACACACAGCCCGGGAACACTTGTGCCCAAATAGCAAGCGGCTTGCTATGGGGGTACACAGAGAATGGGAGGAGCCAAGATTATCGGCAAGGGACCCCAAAAGAGGTTCGGTGAGTATATATAAAAATTGCCTTTAGTAACACTTTAAAGCGGAACTTAAGTCAATACTGGTCTTTCTGCAGTATATTTAATAGAAATTTTTTTTTTTTTTTATTATATTATATATATATTTTTTAGTTATGTCTCAGGTTCTGCTGTATATGTCCTTGAAGATATTCCTTTCTAGGCCCATAACTTCCTAGAAGTCACTATATTTTCTGGTTTAGAAGCAGGCCGAGCAAGCACAACCTTGTTTTATACACAGGCACATATTTGGGTGTAATATGTGATATGATAACGCTTCCCTTGTTCCAGATCTTTTGAGCACTGCCCTTGCTCTGTGTCTTCCCTATACAGTCCCTTTTGCTTCTTTCTCCTGCACTGCCCTGCCGTGTGTCTTCAGCACTGCCCCATTGCATGTCCCTTCTGTACTGCCTCTGCGTGCTGTTGTGCCTCCTCCGTATGTCTCTGCTGCAGTGCCTCTGTTTGTCTTACCTGTAGTGCTCCTGCTTTCTGTCTCCTACACTGACCAAAACTACTGCACAAGTCGTCCAAGGTACTGAGATATCCATGATTGATGTCAGCAGACCAGGATCTCCTGATAACTTCTCCCTGCTCTGCTGACCTGTGAGACCTTCTCATTCTCGGCAATCTTCTGGTGCCGGGACATGAAGAGAACCGCCCATGTGTAAAGCTGCCAAGTGAGGGGAATAAATCTGATTGTCTTCTAAAAGGTACATTTCTTTGCTTACTGCACTGCATAGGGAGAAACTGTTCAGTGTTACATGTTATATTTTCTTTGACTAAAGTTCCGCTTTAATTTTAATTATGCAAATTAGGAGTTCTAAGTTCAGTTTTTACATGCTCCATTTGGTTTGGCAGCTCAAAGTATTAATGGTTGAGAAAGGTGACCAGTGGGCCATTCTTGGAAGGAGATCAGTGAGAGCAAGCAACCTATTTCTGTTAGTGCTGGTTTCCCTTTAAGGCTGAGTTCACACTGTTGCGAAATGGATGTGTGTTTTCCCGCATCCAATTCACATGTCAGAAGACTATGACCGGCTCTCAATGGAGCAGGTTCACACAGCCCCGGGATGGTTGCAGAGCGAATTGCACAGGAGCCCTTTGCGTCTTCTGGTCCATTTCAGGTCCGAATTCAGCCAAAAATTCGGACCGAAATCTTATCTGAAACGGTGAACAGGGACAACATCGAAGCTTGCTTTGAGCCTAATGCTTGGTTCACATATGTCCAGCTGTGGTTTCAGTGAAATTTTTTAAAGGAGTCTGGTGTGGATTTGTTCACCGATTCAGATGGGAACTTTTACTTGAAATCGCACCTGAACCGGACTGAAAAACGTACAGGACTCTTTTTAAAAGTGGACTGCAGCCAGCCCGGACATATGTGAACCGGTTCCATAGAAAGCCAGTTTGGTTTACATCAATCATGTGAATTGGATGCGGTTCAAAATGCATCCAATTTGCATATATGTGAACTGAGCCTTTCTCAACCAGGTTTCCATGGAACCCTGGGGTTCCTCCAAAGGCTGCTAGGGGTTCCTTGAGCAATGAAGAATTTATGCCTTCCATAAATTGCTGATAATAGAAAATTCCCCATGTACCTCCAAAAGACAATGGAAAAGGGGGATTTTAGTGTGCCAAAACACAAATCCAAAAAAAGGGTCATTTATAAAATAACATTTTCATTTCCACATTAAAATAAGCAAAGCATAAAAACATACATCATCAGCTACAATCTGATATAAAGAGTATACGTTTAAAGACTTCTAAAAGAGGATAGGTGGATCAACGCTTTTCACTTGAAAAACGCTTCTTCAGGATCCACTTCCTTCACTCTGAAATATTGAAGCTGACAAATAACACAATAATGAGTCATTACATGATTTCTACACATCACATTCATCATATAAACAATGCCTCCCGATTGACAACAAACCATGCAGCTGCAGATAATTTGAAGGATAAAAAAGAAAAAGAAAAAATAAATAAAAGGGGACCGAACACATAAACTGCACCAAACTGACCCACAAGAAATTCAAGAGTTAACACTAATGGGGAATTTAAAGTGTTACTAAACCCACAACAGTAAAATCAGTCTGTATATGCAGTAAAACATGCTTGTTATACTCACTGTGGCACCTAAGGAGTCAATCAAAAAAAAAAGCCGTTTCATCCATCCACCCTGTCCCCTGATAATTTCCTGAGAACACAGCGTATGTTGTCGCCTATGTTTGGTGTGTATTGCTAGAGAGTTTTCTTTTTTTCTTGGGAGAGTGCATGTGATCAGCGCAGGGCCAATCAGCACTGTCCAGACAGAGGGTCAGGGGTCCTGCAGCCTCATCGGACAGTCGGAAAACTCCTACACACTTTAATCAGTGCTTGGCTGGACACTGCTAGAAGTCACAAGACTGCTATATACTGCTGATGAGAAAAGGTATTTAGCAGTTTATATTTACTAGAATAGTTGCATTTCCATGTTCTGTGTACTGTGGGAGACCGGATATAGTGAATGCAGGCTCCTAGGTTAGTAACACTTTAAGGCAGGAAGATGATGGCGAGACCACACCCTCAAACTTAACAAATGGATGTAGAGAATAAAGGTACCAAAAGAATTAAATAAATGAGAGATGTATGTGTCAGCAACAACCACAATATTAGTATCCTGTATGTAAATGTTACATCAATACCTATATAGAACCCCTAGGGGTAAAAATATATAATAAAAAAAACAATCAACCAAATAATAAGCTTCATCTCCTAAACCCCCATATTACAAATCCACACTAGAACCATACTAAACTGAATACCTGCAACAATTCCAGACTGTAGATGTGATGTTCAAGAAAAAATGTAAAAACAAGGTAAGTCGAACTGAGGCACAACCCCACTTGTAACAATACCCATGCCAATAAGCAATTTCTACTTTGCAATTTTAATCACTGATATCCATTATCTGTTTAGCTGTGTGTAAGGGGGACAGTTTTCCCACTGTTCAACAATGTTAGAGTGCCCTTCTTCCACTGACTTTAATGTAAGGGGACCTTATCCCACTGGCCACCAATCTATGGGATCACTACACCAACTACCAATATAAGAAGTCACTTTTAGTCAGTAAACAAGCCAAAGGTTGGCAACAAGTGGTTGCAGGTTGGGATCAAGCAGAAGCATAGTTGAGGAACAAGCCATGGGTTGGTAACGAGTGGTAGCAAAGATACGAACAGCAGCAGGAGTGACAAGAGCGAGATATTGGCTGGAGAGAGCACAATAATCTCGCAAACAGGAAGTGCAAAGGCATGGCTTAAGTAGGAAGTTCATGGGAGGAGCAAAAGTGTTTGAGGTTCATGAGAAACAAGGCAAGATTATCGGAGGGATTGTCCAGGGAGCTGTGCGGCATCACAAGTGGCTCAGCAAGAAGAGACATTGCCCGACACAGCAGAGGTTGCAGGTTCAAACGCGGGTCCTGACACCTGCCCTGATGTCAGTAGCACTGCTGCCTGGGAACCTGATCTCTGTAATCTGCTGTAATCAGAGGACACAGTGCACACATTCTTAGTGACAGATGAGAGTGAACAGATTTTGTTATACAGAGCAGGCACATTTATCCTGCACAATGCTTCCCAGGTAGCGGGCAAAAGCCTCAGTGATGTCAGGCTCTGACACTCCTGGAAGTGTCAGGGGTTGAAGAGAACTTCCAAACCATTTATCAACAGAAGGTAAAACAAATCAGCAGAATAATAGGAGCGTGAGTAAGTACTAGATTCATACATTCAGCCTGCAAAATGTAACCTGATAACAAGGCAACATTAAGTCATTTTATTATGTTACTTTTTGATTGATACTAAGAGCTGGAGTCTTTTCTTATGTGTTTAGGTGTTTCTTTACCAGATGACGACCAGGAAAGTGGACAGAGCAACAAATTCTGCCTGGTTGCTATTGGCAGATTACAGGTGAGTTGTTGTTTTTGGAGTGTTTTTTTTTTACACATAATTTAAAGCAGAGTTCCACCCATAAGTGGAACTTCCGCCCCCCAGGTATTGTGTCCCCACATCGTGGAGACCGGGCCACAGCGAATTTCGTCAGCAGCCTGGTCCCCCTCCTCCTTCCCCGCCCACCAGGCCAGTAAAAGAGCACAGCACACTTCGCACATGCACAGTAGGGGCCTGGCTGTGAAACCAAAAGGCTACACTGCCGGGTTCCCTTACCCACAATGGCCGCGGCAGCACCAGACCAGCCGATCCGAAGATCGGTGGCGGTGCAGGCATCACTGGATTCAGGACAGGTAAGTGTCCTAATGATAAAAGGAGCAGCTCTGATTCCCCTCTTCTCGAATCCCCCGCTGGCGCTCATGATGGCCCCTCCCCTTTGCTGAGTGCCCCCATAGCAAGCGGCTGGAGCATGCTCACTCCCGAACTCGGGGCACGTCATCAGATCGCTAATAATGATAGGGTTGCATTGGGTTTCCCAAGTCCTCCCGGATGGTCACATGAGCTTACTGTCCTGGAGGATTGCTGGAAAAGGAGTTATAAGGTAATAACTTGTGTTTTCCATGGTATTATGTTTCAAGTCCAGAGGTTCATTAGAAACTATATTGCTTTAGAGGGGTTCCAACCAGCTGTAAGTGAATGCTTTTTTTTTTTTAAAACAGGTAACAAGTGCTCCTAACTGTACAGATATGAATAGCGTATGCCAGCCAATAGAGTTCATCTCCCGGCACAACGTCAGTGGCATGTTCACGTTTGTTGACCATCGGTGTACTGCCACTGTGGGCTACCAACCACAGGTGAGTAGATACAGGATGCAGTCAGTGCTTAGATTGTTGCTTCAGAAGGGCACCTGTTCCTTTCTTGCGCTGGTACTGTGCATCTGTCTTTTTTCTGTGTTTTGTGCCAGATTCATTTCATACAGTTCATGCCTGTTTTTAGTCTGGGTGCTTAAAATATAATATGCAGAGAAAATCACCAAAATGCATTTTACAATGCACTAAACAAAATGCAGTTTTTGACTTTGTGTTAATGGGCCCGCAAATGTAAACAGCGTTCAAACCACACATGTGAGGTATCGCCGCGAGCGAGAGCAATAATTCTAGCACTAGACCTCCTCTGTAACTCTAAACTGGTAACCGTTAAACATTTTTGAGGTGTCGCCTATGGACATTTTCAAGTACCGTAGCTTGTCGCCATTCCACGAGTGTGCACAATTTTAAAGCATGACATGTTGGGTATCTATTTACTCAGCGTAACATCATCTTTCACATTTGTAGTACCCCCCCCCCCCCCCCATAGTGTAGGTGCTTTATGTTTGTAGATTTTTGGTAGGAGAGGAAAAATCTAGTCTGGCCTCACTGTAGGTGCAGGCCTGAATGTTTTGATCTGGGCTGGGAAGTGGCTCAGAGGGAGGAGTTGGAGATGGAGGAAAGGGACACCCCTTGGAGATTTCCTCCCCTTGAGCTGGGAAAGCTCTAGAAGGGGATGGATGAGGAGGTGTCACTTCCTGATGTATGACAAGGAGTCCTGACCAATCCACAGGCTGGGTTGGCAGGGGGCAGGCCTCCTTAAATACAGCGATCTGCCAGCAGGTGTCAGGAGAATTCGGGTGGAAGAGTTAAGGATGTAATTGGAGCTGCGGAGCAGACCCCGTCCAGGAGGGGAGCCCCCAGTCTGGGGGGTAGGGGGGGGTGAACCTGAGGCCTGGAGCTAGGGTGCAGCCAGGAGCGTGAGTCGGCTCCTGGAGTGGCACAAGGATGCAGGAGAGCAGCTGAGGTCTACATGAAAAGAGACTCTTTAAAGGATCCACCAGATAGTCGGTTAGTGGCGGCTCCTGGGAGTTGGATGAGAAGGCTGAGACAGTCTGGGAGAAGAGCAAGCAGTCTGTAGAGGTCCCTGATGAGCCAACCAAGGAAGAGTTGAGCCATTAGACTGCAGGACTGGCCGGATGGGTCTGGAAGATGAATGGGCGGGGAGTTGTAGTTCATCCAAGGCCCAGCTAGCACCAACGTACTTAGCTACACAAGAGAGGGTCCATGGTTTCACGGATGGAAACCTGCGACTCTTACCCACAAAGAATGGTCCTGAGGCTTTGCTACAGGCTGCAGTAGGCCTCACCATGTGCTAGCTGTGGTGAAGAGGAGGTGTCATGGAGGTCTGATAAATTTCCTTTCGGGCCAGGGAGAAAGCAGTGCCGGAGAGATGAAAGGAAAAGTGTAACATAGTGAACTGGAGAAATGTATATACCAGAGGTGTATATAGTAGGTCCCATGTTCAATTACTGGGCATCCTACAGTCATCCCTATCCCTATCCAAGTTCAACCCCTAAATAAAACAACAAAACAAAGTACCGGCCTGTTCAGTGACTCCGGGTGTGTGGGAATTGTGTGATTGAGGGCAGCGAGCAGGTGGACCACAACTATCAGCCACTCTTCAGAGAGCACATGACTACACATTATACAAAAAAAATTGGGCTAACTTTACTGTTTTTTTTTCTTTTAATTATGAAAGTGTAAATAAAATTGCGCAAATACAGTATGACAAAATATTGCAATGACCACTATTTTATTCTCTAGGGGAACAAAAATAAAGGATGGATTGACTTACCTAGTCCTTGGCTTCTCCGTGAAGCTAGACCATTCCCTGCGACTTTTTCTCCCTCTCATTTTAGCTGTCTAGGATCCTGACGTCATAATGAACAAATGGTAAAAAGAGGGCGGGTGCACCAGCCTAGTGCATTATCCCAAGAGAGTTTATTATTAAAATCAAGGATAAAAAACTACTCCCAAACATGTGGAAAATAATCGCTTGTCACAGCCTTTAAAACTTGTCAGCAGCAACCCATTTTGCCCTCCCCTCTGCCACCTGGAGACTGCTGTTTGAACAGGACTGAATGGCACGACTTGGTGGCTGACACAAGCGATTATTGCCCACGTTTGTGAGTAGTTTTTTATGTTTCATTTTAATGATAAACTCTCTTGGGATAATGCACTAGGCTGGTGCGCCCTCTCTCTTTTTACCATTTAGTGACAACTGGAATACCACCTATCCTTGAGGGCAGCAAGGCCAACACAATCATCCCCTGAATGATTGCCCACCCAATACCACACCATTGCGCAAGAGTATTTGTGTGCTGTAGTCATAACGACCAAAGCAAGGTCCAAGTACAATTGTTTCTCCTGTCCCCTAGACAAAATGAGCTAATAACTCTTGCAGTGCGGGCACAGCCACATTGCAATGGGTCATTTTACATTTTCTCGGAATTTGGCTTTTAAGTATATCATTAGCCAAAGCCTTAGGGAAGGGTTAAAACCCCTGTCAAGTTCTTTCTTTCATGTCTTGTGTCCCATTGAGGAGATTTCTCTTGCATCCTGTACTGAAGATGCATCAGGACGTGAGAAAAATCTCTCCTACGTAAATGAAACCCCAATGTCCCCAATGAAGATTTCTTCCCTACCCCAATCCACGGATTCCCTATTTACCATTCCTGCTATATTCTATTCCTTATGGTGTTGCATTTTGGTGTTCACAGTAAATGTTCACAGTCTAAGTGTTGTCCTCAATTTAGGAACTCCTAGGGAAGGACATAGTGGAGTTTGCCCACCCAGAAGACCAGCAACTTCTCAGAGACAGTTTTCAGCAGGTAATATTTGATTATAGACCGTTACACTTTATTTGCATACTTAGATATATTTATGATCTGTTTGTGAGACAGGATGGTTCAACTGAATTAAATACTCCGTCAAAACTGAGAAATAACCCCTTAAAGTGGTTCTAAAGGCAGAAGGTTTTTTTTTTTCATGTGAACGCATTTTATGCATTAGGATAAAAAAACCTGTGTGCAGCAGCCCCCCTCAGCCCCCCTAATACTTACCTGTGCCCCATCTCTCTCCAGCGATGTTGAACGAAAGACTCTCCCTCATTGGCTGAGACAGCAGTGCAGCGCCTATGGCTCCTTCTGCTGTGAATCAAAGTCAGTGAGCCAATGAGAAGAGAAAGGGGATGGGGCTGGGTCTGAATGGACACATGGAGCTGCAGCTCGACTCGGGTGGCAGCATAGCAAGCTGCTTTCTGTGAGGGCACTCAATCGGAGGGAGGGGCCAGGAGCACCGAAGAGGGACCCAAGAAGAGGTTGCTTTGTGCAAAACCACTGCACAGAGCAGGTAAGTACACCTGTGATGATATCACGTGCGGGACGCATGGACTCAACCATTTTGTGAGGGTTAGCCATTACAGTTTTAACTTGGGAAACCCCTCACTCCTCATTCCCCCTTCTAACAACTTAGGAATGCCAAGTCTTCTAACAGAATCCCAAAAGTCTGGGGGATGTTTGGGCAAGCCTAAATTGTAACCCAATAAATCAGATCCCTTAAAAGACAGTACAGGAGGTCTCAGATAAGAGAGAGAGCCATAATTTTCCTGAGACAGCTGCGACCTTCCAAAAACCCTGCATCAATATGAAAACGTAAAAAAATATACCCACATTTCATAACTCCAGATAGGAACGCAACATTTTTTATAAAAAGTGTACATCTGTATGCGGGAGTGCATTAAAACAAACCCAAATGTCATCAAATTAAGTTATGAGGGAACCCTCTGATCGTTTATCCTCTTCCCAGGGTCACAGAAAATGACAAGTCTGTCATGTTTAGGCTTGTCTTGATGCACTGTACCTGCTGAACTCACATCCCCTATTGTGAATTTGCACAATAATTCCATCCCGAGATATGTTTTTTATACTGTGAATTGCTTATTAGGGAAGATTGTTATTCCACGGTCCGCCCTGGACAGCCCACGGGCCCTCCTTACCCATATGAGTGGTCAGGGGCATACAGGCCCACCCCTTTACACCCAGAGAAAAAGGGAATGCAAAGGACAGCTCTCAGTTCTCACCTTACCATCAAAGAACGTGTTCAGTGTTGTCACATGAAAAGATATAAAATATTTACAAAAATGTGAGGGGTGTACTCACTTTTGTGAGATTGTGTATGTGTATATATATATGCATTAAGAAGGCAAGGCATCATTCCTCCACATTCCTTTTTATCTGTAACCTGGTCTGCATGTTGTCCATTACACAGACTACCTGGTGCATAAACTCCAGAAGTGAAGTTTCCTGCAACCGCCAATCAGATTCAGACCGTACTTGGACGTTTGAGGGTGATTGATTGATACATAAATCAGAGAGAGAGAGAGACATAGCACAGGCTGGAGGAATTACATTTCTAATGACTACAGCTGTGTATGCTGTATTAATAAACACAAGTTTTGTAAACCAATACACTCCCATCAATCAAGGAGAAACATTCCCCAATACGTTTCAGTTTCTTTATATGTGCCCATGGACTTACATGGAGCCAGATCCGCCAGTGCAGCTTTACCTAAATTCCACTGGAAACTTCGGGGACCACCTACCATGATAAAGTTATGGCTGATCTGTGTATATTGTAAGTCTTCACTTCAGCAGTAGAAATTGGTAGGGGGGAAAAAATTAAGGCCGTAATATCACTTCAATGTAAAATGTATCAACTATCAAATTGAAATGTTGTTGCTGTGCCAGATATGCTGGGTAGAATTAGTAGTTCACTGATTGTCTTTTTATCTGTTGTGTAATATTGTTTATGTGTTAGTCTCTTTTTTTTCTTCTTTCAAGGTGGTGAAATTAAAAGGCCAGGTGCTGTCTGTTATGTTTCGGTTCCGGTCCAAAAACCATGATTTGCTGCTGATGAGAACCAGCTCCTTCACCTTCCAGAACCCGTACTCTGATGAAATAGAATATATCATCTGCACAAACACCAACGTGAAGTACGTAGATTTACTTTCAGAATCCTAATACTATACTGCATCATTTCATGGACAAATAGGAAGAGTGGCTGTTACCTTCTTTTAAAGGTTTTGTGGAGGGGGAAGGAAGAGAGAGGAGTCAGCTTATTTCAGTTATGAATGTGTGGGCATAAATAAAAGCTTGGAGTAAAGCTCTGATCCATCCTGCCTATTACTTGTGGCTGTGGTATGAGGATAGATAGATGCAGACGTACTTGCAGAAAAAAAAAAGTAATTTTCTTCTCGGGTTCTCCACTGACACTTCTGGCCCCTCCCTATCTGTCTATGGGCCGCTCGGTCCTGCCCCAACTCCCTTCTCACTGTCTGTGATTGACAGGAGCAGGAGCCAATGGCTCCCACTGCTGTGTCTCAGCCAATGAGAAGAGGTAGAGCTTCTACTCTCGTGCACATACTGGATTAGGATCTGGCTTGGGTAAGTGAGGGGAGCTGCACACTGAAGGCTTTTTACCTTCATGCATAAAATGCATGAAGGTAAAAAATCTTCACCCTTTACAACCACTTTAAAGTGATACTAAAGTCTTGTTTTTTTTGTTTTTTTTTAAACTAAAAATAACAAACATGTTATACTTGCCTGCGCTGTGCAGATGGTTTTGCACAGAGCAGCCCGGATCCCTCGCCGGCGTTCCTGACCCCTCCTCCTATTGAGTGCCCCCACAGCAAGCAGCTTGCTATGGGGGGGGCACCCGAGCCTAGCTGTCTCAGCCAGTGAGGAGGGGAGTCCCGGGCAGCCGAGACACTCCTGCAGCGTTGCTGAATCTAGATGGGCTCAGGTAAATATTGGGGGGGGGATGCTGCACACACAAGGCTTTTTATTTTAATGCTAATGCATATAATGCATTAAGATAAATACACCACCTGCCTTTTCAACTCCTTTAAGGCTGAACTCTCGGCAAAAAAAAAAAGATTTCCTATGCTGTGGGGCTGTGCCCGCACTGCGCGGGTCAACTTCTCATACTTACCTAATTCTCTCCAAACAAGATCGGTCCCTGTGGCTCCCGCCCACCAGAGCTTATAAGAGACCTTGGTACTTGATTAGAGTCCAACTGAAAGAAGGCATACCTGTAAAGGAAAAGGTTATAATTTTTTTATCCATAAGCCAGTGAAACACTGCTGCAGTGCCGTAAGTATTTGACACTTGCGGTGGGGGGGGGGGGGGGGGGGGGGGGGGGGGGGGGGGGGGGGGGGGGGGGGGGGGGGGGGGGGGGGGGGGGGGGGGGGGGGGGGGGGGGGGGGGGGGGGGGGGGGG
>BLSH010266822.1:2102694-2140408 GCA_018402905.1 Glandirana rugosa | reverse complement strand
TTTTTTCTCCCCACCCATTTGTGTTTGTTGACATGGGTTTACTTGGAGACTCCTCCGCGGTCTGCGCGGATGTGACGGCGGACGTCTTGGAACGCCGGTTTTCGTCGTAGGCTTCTACGTTTGTGTATTTGAAACATTTTGAATCACTTTCACACTTGGCTCCGGGGTCACCGGCGGAACGTGTGGACGCTGTGGCTCCGGACCACAGACTTTCGGGTCCTTCATGATTGGCGGGCCCATCTTACCCGGCACTGGCCTTTTCCCCCTTGGAACGGGGCTTGTCTTATACGTACCCAGTGCCAGAATGCTTAGGTGACTCTTTAGCATCGGCTTCTCCGGCGGTTCGGAAACGCGCTCGGGAGACCGTTTTGTTTGTTCCGTAGTCGAAAAGCTTTTCCTCGACATCGTCGGTTCATGTGTGCATTCCGGGATTGATGCAGGTTCCGTACGTTGAGCTTAAGGAAGCCCACGCTACCTGCTCCTGTGTTACTTCCATCTTGCGGGGCAAGGTTCCCCCTTTTCCGGTCACGGCCCATTCTACCCGGGCGGTTAGTACTTCCTGGGCTTTCAGACACCAGGCCTCGGTGTCGCAGGTGTGCAAGGCGGCCACTGGGGCCTCGGTTCACACTTTCACTAAGTTTTACAAAGTTTATGTGTTTGCATCTTCGGATGCTGCTTTTGGCCGCAAGGTTCTGCAGGCGGCAGTGTAGGCGCGTCTGGCGCCTCCTCAGAGGTTCATTTGGGTACAGTTGTTTGTGTTTACCCACCCCTCTTTTTTGATACAGCTTGGGGACGTCCCCATGAAGTAAATGAAGAAGCTGCGTCTGTCAGTGAACGTAAGGAGAAAAAGGGATTTTATTAAAACTTACCGTAAAATCCTTTTCTCCGAGTTCACTGACAGATGCAGCACCCACCCCTCTGGGCTCTGCTTTGGTACGGCTTGTGTACGAACTAGAGAGCTGTACTGTGAGGGGGTTTGATGTAGGAAGAGAGGACGGCCCCCAGGGGAGGGGCCAGCTGATCTTTTCCCTGCCTAGTTAACTCCTAGTTGGACGAACATAAAACCCCATGAAGTAAATGAAGAAGCTGCGTCTGTCAGTGAACTCGGAGAAAAGGATTTTACGGTAAGTTTTAATAAAATCCCTTTTTTTGTGTTATCATTCATATTCTCTGAATAGGCAAGAAATCATACATTATGCCAGGGTATGTAAACTTATGAGCACAACTGTATATTATGAATAGTTGGGGTTTATTTACTTAAAGCGGAGGTCCGAGGGGAAAAAAAAATTAAAAGTCAGCAGCTACACATACAGTAGCTGGTGACTTTTAATAATAGGACACTTACCTGTCCTGGAGTCCAGCGTTATGTCTGCACCCGCCGCCGCTCTTCGGATCGGGGGACGGGTGCAGCCGCCTCCATCGCGGGTAAGGGAACCCGGACGTGTAAGCAGTACAGCTTCTCGCCGAGCACCTTACTGCGCATGCGCGAGGCTCTGCCGCGCTCTGCTATTGGCCAGCTGGCCAGTAGCAGAGCGAGCAGGGAGAAGGGAGCTGGGCTGCTGACGTCAGCGGCCGCGGCAGCCGTCCAGAGCTCCCGGATGTGTGGAAAAGGACACCTGTCTAAAGACAGGTGTCCTCTTCCCCCTCCCCCCAAAAGGTGCCAAATGTGACACCTGAGGGGGGGAGGAATCCAACCAGCAGATGTTCCACTTTTGGGTGGAACTCCGCTTTAAGCAGGAGAGTGCAAAATTCAGGCTCACTTCTGCATAGAAACCAATCAGCTTTTAACCTCAGCTTGTTCAATCAAGCTTTGGCAATAAAACCTGGAAGCGGATTGGTTTCTGTGCAGAAATGAGCCTGATTTCGCACTCTATAGCTTTCGTAAATAAACCCCCATGTGGCAATCAACTCTTGCATGTGCAATTAAACGGTTAAAGCTGATCTTGCCCTCCATACAAGATCCACTTTTATAGTGTATATACCCCTTTTCCCTGCAGAAAGGCCACATAAAAAGTAAAAACACCACCTGTAGAGGAAAAAGATAATAAATACCATGATTCCAGGGGATGCAGAGTTCTTCAAATTTCACAAAAAGATACCACACCACAGTATAACGTCATCATCTCGGGAGACAATAGGGGTTGCTTTACTAAAACTGGAGAGTGCAAAATCTGGTGCAACTCTGCATAGAAACCAATCAGCTTTTTTTTTGTCACAAGCTTAATTGAACAAGCTGAAGTTAAAAGCTGATTGGCTACTATGCACAGCTGTGCCAGATTTTGCACTCTCCAGTTTTAGTTAACCCCATAGGCTGCTCATCATTCCCCAAGATCTTGCCAGAAGGATAACTTCCCCCGCCCCCTGGGCACTAAGGGTGGACACAAGGAATAGGATATGATTTTTCACATTTCATCAAGGGGTGACAAACTAGAAAAGCACACTTTGTTATTTAGGTTCAGGGTCATTAATAAAAACCTCTTAAAAACATCGAGACAGCCACTGCTGACTACCTTTTTAAAAAAGCCAGTTACTTGGCTGTTATGCTGATTTTTCAGCATCAGTAACTTTGAATCAGTGACCCAGAAAAAGTAAGGACTTCTGAATCTGCTGTCCGTGCAGTATGTGTTACAGGTCAGTGACTTAAAAAGTATTGAAGCCAGAGAGTCAGCATAAGAGCCAGACAACTAAGAATTTCAGAAGGAGCTCAATCTAGAATCTGGCTGCCCTGCAGTTGTGCACTTTGCACATTAGGGCCCATTTAAACCTAGTTATACTGTTGCATTGCATTAAAGAGGAGCTGCAGTCTGCTCACAGGATTTGTAATAAAAACATATTTGCCATTCTGAAGCTTCCCTCCAACCACTTTGCATATTATTTTATATATACTGTAATTCTGTACTTGCCAAATATGCTGCAGAGATCTCCCTCCACTAAGTCTGGTTGCATCCATTTTAACTGTGGGCAGCTGAGGCTGCTGCCTGTTCACTTCCTGGATTTACACAGACACACCTCCAGCTCTGCAGCTCTCATTGGTCCTCCTATGACTCATCATCCCTCCCTTGCTGGCAAACTCTCACACAAGTGAGAGAGCTGTGCACAGCACAACAGTGTGATTGAGCCTACTTTTTTTCTCTTTTATTCTTTCGTGCATCTTCTTTCCAAGTGAGCCCAGCTGTCCTCCACACTACAAATGCCGGTGTGGGCGACAGATTCATGTACCTGTTGTACACTGGTACATGAATCTGGAGAATTCACTGAATGTGGAGGTGCACTGGGCCAGAGGGACCATATGGACATTCTATGCGCAGTGCAGCTGTGCTTTCCTCCCACCGCTGCACCTGTCGGACAGCACAGCAGTGTGGAGTTTTGTACCTGGGAAAGCAAAGCCTAATGGGAACTTTTCGACACTAGTTCCCCATCAGGTCCACTCCCCTTTTGATTAGCAGTAGGCAGATCCCTAGCAAATAGGCAGTCTGCTATTGGCTATAGAATTCACCCACTGCCTGCTTTCAATTACAGGGCAAGAGCAGCCCTGATGGGGAACTGGTGTATCAGCTTCCCCATCAGGCTCTGCCCAATGCAGTGTTACTGGTTGGTAGGAGCCTGTAAGCTGTGAAGCCAACAGCGACATTGACAACCAGTGACAGGGAGAAGGTAGCAGCAACAAATACGCTGCTCGGCTACACTGAGTATGGGGACAGACACTGTACCTGTCTTTGTATGCTAAGTTAGAGTAGGTCTTAAAGCGGAACAGAAGTCTTCATATAATAGATTGAGAGCAGGCCGCTGTTCTCACCAGAAGAGACAATCACGGTATAAAAAAACGCCTACCTGCCTGCTCAGTCTTCTACGACATGTAAACTTAACTGCATATGTGCAGCTCAGCTCACAGTACCAGCAGCATCCCCATTTACAGGGATGACTGACTCCTGCAGGTACGTAGGAGTTACGTCATCCTGATCTGGCCAATGGCAATACCCAAATCCCAGCACCCAGAGAAAAGATGCTGCCACTGGCAAGGGACCCAGAGTGTTTGACCACCTGAAAGTAATTATTTTATAATCTGGTGCAATAATAGTGCCACTTTATAAAAGAGACATTATTAAGACCTACCTGAATCTACCGCACATGTTGGTAAAGTTACTAAAACAGGCAGTAGGGTTTTTGTACCTGGCATAGGCCATTTTAAAAGGTTATAGCGCTAGAAACTTGACGCTAGTGCTATATTGATTTCCACCAATTGTATTCTTTCACACCCCGCCCACTCCTAAGCCTGGTACACGGTGGGTTGCGCAAAAAAAACAACAAACTGCCAGCTCCGGTCAGAGCCACTGTACTAACCACCCGACGTTAGTACAGCGATCTCCTTCGCTGAGCTGTTGTGTTCTGACAGGGGAATGGCCCCCTTACCAGAACACTTCATTGGCGAAGAGTGCTGATCGGGAGTCGGTCGGCTGCTGGTTTTCCAGCATGGTCGCTGACAGACATATATGCGGGCCGAATGTCAGCCGTTTTTTTTTTTTTTTTTTTTGAACTGACAATTTTTTGAATCAACATTTGGCCCATGTGTACCCAGCTTTATCCCCCGTTGTTGTATTTTCCTTGGTTTCAACCTTCTGTGTATACTGTTCGTTCTCCACTTTCTACAAAGCCTGTCAGTTAAACAGGAAAACAACATCATACTAGTTTTCTTTTCATGGTTTTTCTCTCACCATTGACCAATGTTAAAAATATAGAGCTTTTCAATTGGCCCCTTCTTATCAAATTGTCTTATTGGATGATGCACGTGGCATTCCGCTGTAATTTAATGTTATTCGCGTTGTATGAGCTTTAGACATTGGTTACACACTATGCAAATATCCAAAGATTTATTATGTAATAATTGCTTTTCTTTGCACAGACAACCGCCTCCGCAGCAAGCAGAACTGGATGTTGTAAGCAGCCGGGATAATCTGGGCACATACAACCATACACAGGTGAGCCATTCTTCATATCATCAATCCTACTGACAGCCTAATTGCAGTGTCTAGTGTCGCCGGCTTGTTAAGATATGCTGCATATATTTTATTATGTTTACATTGATGTGATTTAATCTTTACTGTCTGACAGGGAAGAAAAAATACCTTATAAAGGAGCTTCAGGCAAAATTAAAATCAGTGCATGACCTGCCAACACAGCAAGAGTGTCTGAGACTTCAGACTGATTGCTTTAAAGGCAATGTGTGTGTGTGGGAATAATCGCTGCAGTGTTTATTTTTAAGTAATTTTTCGTGTGACTTTGTTGTATTCAATACAGTGATTTATAGAACAGTAGGAAACACTAAGTCTGTGCTTATCTATACAGTTTAGGCAGATCATGGCTAATGGGATTGTTCAGCAGGCTGCTGTACATAGCTTCCTAAAAACACCACAGCCCTGATATAAGCAGTAGCTTGGCTTTTGGGAGGAGTTATCCAAATATCAAAATGCCTTGATGGGTGGATGCTAGTCTGGAGGAGTGGGCATTCCTAGGCAGGCTGTATTTGCATGCAGACGTCCCTAGGCAATACCTATATGTGATGTCGATCCTCCCTAGGTAATACGCACATGTGATGCAGAGCCTTCCTAGTTAATACCCACATTTAATGCCAAACCTCCCTAGGTAATACCCACATGTGATGCTGAGCTTCCCTAGGTAATACCCACATGTGATGCCAATCCTACCTAGGTAATGCCCACATGTGATTCCGAGCCTCCCTAGGTAATACCCACATGTGATGCTGACCCTCCATAGGTAATACCTATATGTGATGCTGAGCCACCATAGGTAATACCCACATGTGATGCCAAGCCTCTCTAGGTAATACCCACAAGTGATGCCGAGCCGCCCTAGGTAATACCTACATGTAATGCCAAACCTCCCTAGGTAATACCCACATGTGATCCCGATTCTCCCTATGTAAAACCCACATGTGATCCCGATTCTCCCTATGGTAACACCCACATGCGATCCCGAGCTTCCCTAGGTAATACCTACATGTGATGCCGAGCCTCCATAGGTAATACCCACATGTGATGCCGAGCCTCCCTAGGTAATACCCAAATGTGATTCCGGTCCTCCCTGGGTAATACCCACATGTGATGCCGAGCCTCCATGGGTAATACTGACGTGATACCGAGCCTCCATGGGTAATACTGACGTGATGCCGAGCCTCCATGGGTAATACTAACGTGATGCCGAGCCTCCATGGGTAATACTAACGTGATGCCGAGCCTCCATGGGTAATACTAACGTGATGCCGAGCCTCCATAGGTGATACCCACACGTGATGCCGAGCCACCATAGGTAATACCCACATGTGATGCCGAGCCTCTATAGGTAATACCTACATGTGATGCCGAGCCTCCCTAGGTAATACCCACATGTGATGCCAAGCCTCCCTAGGTAATACATGTGATGCCGAGCCTCTCTAGGTAATACCCACTTGTGATGCCGAGCCTCCCTAGGTAATACCAAAATGTGATTCCGAGCCTCCCTAGGTAATACCCACATGTGATGCCGAGCCTCCATATGCAATACCCACATGTGATGCCGATCCTCCCTAGGTAATACCCACTTGTGATGCCAATCCTCCCTAGGGAATACCCACTTGTGATGCCGAGCCTCCCTAGGTAATACTCACCTGTGATGCCGAGCCTCCATAGGTAATACTCACCTGTGATGCCGAGCCTTCCCCTAGGTAATACTCACATGTCCTGATATAAACAATGGCTTGGGTTTTGGGAGGAGTTATGCAAATATCAAAATGCCTTGATGGGTGGTTGCTAGTCTGGAGGAGTGGGCATTCCTAGGCAGGCTGTATTTGCATGCAGACCTCCCTAAGTAATACCCATATGTGATGTCGATCCTCCCTAGGTAATACGCACATGTGATGCCGAGCCGCCCTAGGTAATACCCACATGTAATGCCAAACCTCCCTAGGTAATATCCACATGTGATCCCGATTCTCCCCATGTTAACACCCACATGTGATCCCGAGCTTCCCTAGGTAATACCCATATGTGATGCCGATCCTCCCTAGGTAATTCCCACATGTGATGCTGAGTCTCCCTAGGTGTAATACCCAAATGTGATTCCGAGCCTCCCTAGGTAATACCTACATGTGATGCCGAGCCTCCATAGGTAATACTCACCTGTGATGCCGAGCCTTCATAGGTAATACTCACCTGTAATGCCAAGCCTCCCTAGGTAATACTCACCTGTGATGCCGAGCCTCCATAGGCAATACTTACCTGTGATGCCGAGCCTCCCTAGGTAATACTCCACTGTGATGCCTAGCCTCCATAGGTAATACTTACCTGTGATGTCGAGCCTCCTTAGGTAATACTCACCTGTGATGCCGAGCCTCCCTAGGTAATACCCAAATGTGATTCCGGTCCTCCCTATGTAATACCCACATGTGATGCCGAGCCTCCATGGGTAATACTAACGTGATTCCGAGCCTCACTAGGTAATACTCACCTGTGATGCCGAGCCTCCCTAGGTAATATTCACCCGTGATGCCCAGCCTCCCTAGGTAATACTTACCTGTGATGCCGAGCCTCCCTGGGTAATACCTGTGATGTCGAGCCTCCCTAGGTAATACTCACCTGTGATGTCGAGCCTCGATAGATAATACTTACCTATGATGTCGAGCCTCCCTAGGTAATACCAGGTAATCCAGTGAATGGAAGGGGCAGGCCATGGGTTGTAAGGCTGTATGATGCTGGATGTCCTGCAGCCAAGAAATTAAATGGGCTCTATCTGACTTGCTGTGGCTTCTAATGCATATTGTGAGAAGCATGTAATAGACAACAGTTTATTGTTTAAACCTTAACTTCCTGCTTACCCGCTCATAGTAGATGTACTGTGAGCAAGAGCACAGCCAGGCATTGCGACGTACCCATACGTCGCAATGTACTTTTCTGGTTTGGCAGTGCACGAGTTTGTAAGCAGATTTCAGTCAGTGATTTTGGCTTGTATGAAAGTTATATTGCCTACAAACTAGGGTATATACTGTATACTGTAATTTACGCAGGTATGCCGCTATACTAGTAATGGCAGTGATCAGCAACGTATAGTGGGATTGTGATAGTGTGGCAGGCAATCTGGCACTAACAGACTCTCGCTTGAAAGGTACTCAGTGACATCAATAATGACACTAATACAGTGATCAGTGATAATACTATACACTGTCAATGTACTAATGTCACTGGCTGGGAAGTGGTTAACATCTAGGGGCAATCAAGGGGGCAACTATGTGCCTAACAAGTGTTGTGTGCTGTTTATACTAAGAGATCTGGCTGTATTTTCTCCCTGCTTTACAGAGAGGAGAAACAGATCGCGTCTCTTGTGTACAGAGTTCTGTGTGTTTTGTAAATGCATGACTCTGTGCTGTGATTGGACATATCTGATCTGCAGGTCTCAGCCATATAGCATTAGATGACAGCTGCTTACAAAATTGTGCTGTCTAATCACTGCAGGGGTCACCAAACCCGGAAGCAAGGCAGCAAAGTTTATTTACGTTGCTGAGCCTGCAGCTGCAGCTCAGTCACGGTAGATCTATTGTAACCGAGTGGCATGTAGTTAATAATTCCTGCACAGGTAAAAGTGGTATGCAGTTATGTTTGTGACTTCCTGGAACCTCCTGTTTCATTCCGTCTCTTCTTTTTCGGTTACTCTTCTTTTTTTTGCAAACAGGTTCCAGTTCAGCCAGTGGTGTCAGCAGTTTCTGACCACAGCAAAGCCCTGGAAAAATCAGATTCCCTCTATGGCCAGGAGAGAGATCCCAGGTTTGCTGAAATCTACAGTGGCATCAACACAGGTGGGTCACAGCAGTATATGTTCTTTATTATTGCTTTTTAGAAGAATATTACCGTACGTACACTGCATGTAAGTAGTTCTCAATTTACCATCATCCCTAGTAATATATCCATGAAAATGAAACCAGTCAAAAGCAGACATTCTCGGTACAAAATACCTTTCCAGATATCTTAGTTAAAACGGTGGACCTTGACACAAAAACTGAGGAATGAACCATTGCAACTCTGCACACTTCCAAAGTGGTATAACGTACTATGGGTGCATATAAACTGGCCAATTGGAGTGTTGCTGCATGCAAAGGCGGCTATCTAACCTATCTGCTGCTGTTCAGCTAGCTGAATGTAGATTAAGTCCTTGACCAGTGCATGCTGGGTTGGTGATGTCACAAGAGGGCAGTGCCACCAGATGACCCCACCCCTTAGCGATTTAAGAACTGTCAGGTGGCAAAGCAGACAGATGGCAGGAACCTTTGGTGTGAGCACAGATTACTTTTTTCTGGGTCATCGGTGCGGTGGGCGTTGAGTGAAAATGGATCTACACCGGTGGCCTTTTTTTTTTTTTTTTTTTTTTTAAATAAAGGAATATTTTTGACACTTTTTTTGGTGAATGAGTTAAGGGTACTCCCTACTCCTCCCCCCCCCCCCCGTTTTCTTGCATGCTTTGATACGGGCCTGGTATGGATTTTGGGGGGGGGGGGGGACCACGCCATTACTGTTCACTGACAGACGCAGCCTTCTTATGACACGTGGGGTTATGCTCTTATTACTAGGAGTAGACTAGGCAAAAATAAAACAAAAGCATAGGATGGCCCCTCCCAGGGGGCCATCCTCACCTTAGCATATAATCCCTCTGCTCTGCATAGCACATCAGTTTTTAATTGCCTAGTGCAAGGAGTAGACATGGTTCCCTATGGGATCGGCGGTCTCCTGAAGATTTTTTCTGATGAAGACTGCTATCAAGAAGCTGGCTGGTGGTATAGAGGATATCCAGAATCGAAAAACTTTCCCCAGTCCGTCCGACGCTATGCGAGCTACCCTTAGTGGTGGCCCGCCGCATAGCACCCGTTCCATACGGGCGGCCAATGGCTAAAACCCACTAGAGCCCAGTGACTGGTTTTGTTCCTGTCCAGGGGCCTGGCCAGCAGCATGCCTCTCTATGGGGAGGTAAGTCTGCTCCGGGTGGCTACCCGCTGTCTAATCACTGCACGGGTAGCTAGCGGCTGCGATGGCGGCACAATCTCTTCACGAGCGCGCTGCCACACTACACACTGGTTTAACTTGTGAGTGTGCACAGGCTGAGGTGCAGCGGGCACAACATTTGGAAGAGGGTCTCCGCTACATATGCCATGCTGCTTTGGACCTTCTTCCCATATTGTCAAAAATGTCTGTTTTTGCAATTGTTATCAGGCCGGTGCTTTGGCTCCGCTCTTGGTCGGGCGACCAGGCTTCAAAGAAAGCTCTTGCAGATCTTCCCTTTCAGGGAGGGCGTCTGTTTGGCCCACAGTTGGATGAAATCCGTAAGGATTTCACGGGAGGGAAGAGTACTTTCCTTCCAGAGCCGAATCGGCGGGATTTTCGCCGTAGGCAGGGCCCTGTTTCTTCAGGTCAGAAGAAGTTTTTTCGGGCACCCGGCTCAGCGGGTAAAGGCTTAAAGTCCGCTAAGGCTTCCGCTGGGCACAGTAAAAAGCCCTGGCAGCATAAGTCCGAAAAAGCGAAGTATAAATCAACCTCCCCATGATGGGTTGCCCCCGCCCGACTCACGAGTGGGGTGCCGGTTGCTGGGGTTTGCAGACAGATGGACTGCCCGCATCACCGATCGGTGGGTACTGGAGGTGGTGTCCTCCGGGTACAGGATAGAATTCATCTCTCTGCCTCCAGAAAGGTTCTTCCCTTCAAACTTGAGACTCCCTCAGGGGCGTTGGGAGGCGCTTCTAGGCGCCGTTCGGGCGCTTACCAAACAGAGGGTGATTGTACCGGTACCCATGGTGGAAAGATTTCACGGGTTTTACTCAAACCTCTTTGTGGTGCCCAAAAAGGGCGGTGTCAGGCCAGTTCTGGACCTGAAGGCATTAAACCGCTTCGTAAAAGACGAAGAGATTCAGGATGGAGTCCATCCACTCGGTCGTGGCCGCCCTGCACCAAGGGGAATTCATGGCATTCATTGGCTAATCAACCTGCAGAAGTCATCGTTGACTCCATCCTGCCGGCTGGAATACCTGGGTCTGATTCTGGACACGGTGCAGGCAAGGGTGTTTTTACCACCAAACAAGCTCCTGACACTTCAGGCAGCAGGGCGAACCCTGTTCTCACGCCAGTGGTCCTCCTTACGGTTCTGTATACGAGTGTTTGGGCTCATGGTGTCGACTTTCGAAGCGATACCTTACGCCCAGAGTCACACTCGGCTCTTGCAGAAGGCGATTTTGTCGCAATGGGACAAATCTCCCCTATCCCTAGACAGACTGATCAGGTTGGATCATCAGTCCCGAGGATCCTTGATTTGGTGGATTCGGGCTCCGGCCCTAAAGTTGGGAAAATGTTTTCTCCCCCTCAATTGGATCGATAATAACGACGGATGCCAGCCTATCGGGCTGGGGAGGGGTCCTGGGTCAGTTCTCTGCCCAGGGTCATTGGTCAGTGCAGGAAGCTTGTCTTCCAATAAATGTACTAGAACTGAGAGCGATCAGACTTTGTCTGTCCCGTTGGTCAGAAAGGCTGCGAGGCCTCCCTGTCCGGGTTCAGTCGGACAATGCCACGGCTGTGGCATATGTGAACCATCAGGGTGGAACAAGAAGCTCGGCAGCAGCCGCGGAGGCGGCTCTGATCCTTCGGTGGGCAGAACTTCACGTGCCAGCTCTCTCTGCAATCTACATCCCAGGCATGGAAGATTGGCAGGCGGACTTTCTCAGCCGCCGGACTCTGGATCAAGGGGAATGGTCCCTACATCCAGAAGTGTTCCACCAGATTTGCCTCAAGTGGGGCACACCAGAGGTGGACCTCATGGCCTCCAGGTTCAATCACAAGGTACAGACCTTTGTGTGCAGAACAAAAGATCCGTTGGCGGTCGTCTCAGACGCACTGGTAGCGCCCTGGGGTCGGTATCAGCTACTGTACATCTGTCCTCTTCTAAAGCTTCTACCGCGACACCGACAATCTTCTACCCGACAATCCTGGTAGCACCGGATTGGCCTCGGCGTCCTTGGTACGCCGACGTAGTACGGATGGTGACAGATGTTCCGTGGCGTCTTCCACTTCGCGAAGACCTACTGTCTCAGGGGCCCATCTTGCACCCTGCTTTACCCTCGCTGGCTTTGAAGGCTTTGCTATTGAGTCCCAGGTGTTGAGGGATAGGGGTGTCTCGGACTCCGTGATCCCTACTATGATTGAAGCACGTAAAAGTACCTCACGTAAGATTTATCATAGGACCTGGAAGGCCTATATTGCCTGGTGCGAGGCAGGGGGTTGGAAACCCTGCTCTTGTATACTGTCCAGAGTACTGACTTTTTTGCAGC
The DNA here is from genome assembly GCA_018402905.1 of Glandirana rugosa. Lineage (NCBI taxonomy): Eukaryota > Metazoa > Chordata > Amphibia > Anura > Ranidae > Glandirana > Glandirana rugosa. The sequence continues at coordinate 2,128,059 of BLSH010266822.1, read as the reverse complement.
AAGGACTGGACAAGAACCTGGCATTAAGTACGCTTAAGGGTCAGATTTCGGCCCTGGCGGTTCTTTTTCAACAGCCCTTGGCGTCTCATTCATTGATCCGTACATTTGTACAGGGGGTATGTCATGTGGCTCCTCGGATACGGTCGCCTCTGGCACCTTGGGATTTGAATCTGGTGCTTTCTGTGCTTCAGAAACCACCATATGAAAATATTAGGGACATTCCCTTGCGACTGTTGTCGCAGAAAGTGGCTTTTCTGGAGGCTGTCACATCCGCTAGGCGGGTGTCTGAGTTGGCAGCTTTATCCTGCAAGTCACCTTACTTGGTCCTTCTTAAGGACAAGGCGGTTTTGCGACCTTCCCCTTCGTTTCTTCCGAAGGTGGTTTCTCCTTTTCATTTAAATGAGGATATTGTTCTGCCCTCATTGTGCCCGCACCCGTCGCATCCCAAAGAAGTTGAGCTGCATTCTTTGGATGTGGTGAGGGCTTTGCGGGTGTGTTTGTTTCTTACAGCTTCTTTTCGGAAGTCTGATTCTTTATTTGTGCTGACGGAAGGGTCGTGCAAAGGCATGGCGGCCTCGTCAGCTACCATTTCTCGTTGGATCGGGAAGACCGTGACTCATGCATATGAGATTCGGGGCAAGGTTCCCCCGTTTTCAGTCACGGCTCATTCCACCAGGGCAGTTAGTACTTCCTGGGCGTTTAGACACCAAGCCTCGGTGTCTCAGGTGTGCAAAGCGGCCACTTGGGCCTCAGTGCACACGTTTACTAAGCTTTACAAAATTGATGTTTCAGCATCTTCAGATGCTGCTTTTGGCCGCAAAGTATTACAAGCGGCAGTGTAGGCGCGATTAGCGCCGCCTGAGAGGGCGTTTTCTGTTTGGTACAGTTGTTATAGTTTGCCCACCCCTCTTGATTGGCACAGCTTTGGGACGTTCCCATGAGTCATAAGAAGGCTGCGTCTGTCAGTGAACGGAAGAGTGAAAGGGATTTTATTATAACTTACCGTAAAATCCTTTTCTCTGAGTTCACTGACAGACGCAGCACCCACCCCTCTGTGTTGAGTTTGTACGGCTTGTTACGAACTGATATGCTATGCAGAGCAGGGGGATTATATGCTAAGGCGAGGACGGCCCCCTGGGAGGGGCCAACCTATGCTTTTGTTTTATTTTTGCCTAGTCTACTCCTAGTAGGATGAGCATAACCCCACGTGTCATAAGAAGGCTGCGTCTGTCAGTGAACTCAGAGAAAAGGATTTTACGGTAAGTTATAATAAAATCCTTTTTTTTGTAAAAAGAATTTGGCGTAGGGGTTCCCCTTAAAATCTTTACCAGACCTGCATATATGTGAATGAAGCCTAAGAGTTCAATGAGTGACTCAGCCCATAAACCGTTTTTCATGCGGAACTGAAATGCTTGGTTTTATTAGTCTGAAATTTTAAGTCATGTTATCTTTACCATAACAGACCAGAACAAAGCACTCAACCCCAGTGGAGTCCCTGGCAATCAGCAGCTCTTCCCACAAGCCAGCACTTTCACCCCAGCCCCCCGTCCCGTGGATAACTTCAGGTACGATGCCCAGGATGCAATGTATATTATGACCTAAATAAATAAGCATGATCATGAAAACACATCATAGCATCACAGCAGTACACGTGGAGAAGGTATTCAGCATTAGAGTACTTTTCTGGAATGAAAGAGCGTCTATAGGAATTTTAGTTTTTGGCCCGTTCTTAACCTAGCCGAGCGTGATATAGCCAAAAGACGACTACAGCACGGTTGGTCAGTTCTCCTAGAACTAGAGCCCCGCCCCCTGCGTGCTTCCTGCAGCACGCATTGGCCGCACTCTGTGACCTCTGTGTCCAATCACAGCTGATCATGTGTACACAGACTTGCCGATTATCAGCAGTCATTTCCTCCCACGCTGTGTCTGTGGGAGGAAAGGAGAGCCGTTAACTGGCAAGCCTGTCATCAAATCGATCACATTGATAATCAGGGCACTGATCGTCAATTCTCTGATTATCAGTGCCGCCTCATCATTTCCCATCATTGCTGCCTATCAGTGGCCATTAGTGCAGCCTCATCATCATCATCATCGTCGCACATCAGTAGAGAAGAAAATTACTTATTTGCAAAATTTTATAACAGAAACAGACATTTTTTTTTCCCCAAAACTTTTGGTCTTTTTTTGATTGTTTAGCAAAACATAAAATACTACTATGACCATCTAGTTGTCATTCAAACTGCGACAGAGCTAAGAGCTGGAAATTGGCCTGGGCAGGAATGGGGTGAAATTGCCCAGTAGGCAAGTGGTTAAAGTGAACCCGTGCCTTGCCCTTGCAATGCAATGATCAGGTTCATTTTAATGCCCTCCATCCCTTTACTCGTGTTCCGCTCCATTCAGCTGTTGAGAATATAGAAATTCAGCCTTGTGAAAGCTCTGAGTCGTTCCAATGGGAGCTACACATGGTCTGGGGGATTATCTTTGTCCCAAGCAACAATGTCGCATGAGAAGCAGAGGACTGAGTCCCATTTTCTTCATATCCAGGAAGACCAAGTGTTTTCTTTTCTTCTGGCAGCTGAACTGAGCAGAGGGATTGAAGGAAAGGTATGCACTGCTTTGGGGGGTGTTTCAAGCCCTACCTGTGAATTACAAGAAAACTACCTTTTGAAATAGGACCACTTCATGGGTTAAACGTTCATTAACTCTAGGCGATGAGGAAAAGGTGTAATACTTTCCTTACACCTCACTCTGCCAGGCTCCATCTATCTGTGCGACCAATCCACCAAAGCACCTTTTTATAGGGTGCTCTGGTTACATGATGTCATCAAGTATAATGCAGGGCCAACAATCCTGTATTTACAGAGGAACCTCCCACAAGCCTGTGCAGAGAAGAGCACTGGAGCGATGAGTAAAGCATTACACATTATTCCTCATGCTGGGCATTTAGCGAGCATTTAACCCTTAGGCTGGGTTCACACTTGTCCAACAAACGGACCGACATTGTGAGCAGTCGCATTACGTCACAAAATCAATGTTTCCCTATGAGAGCCGTCTTAAATGGTCCGACACAATTCGGTCCGACTTTGAAAAAGGTTCCTGTACTACTTGGGTCCTACTTCAGCCCATTGAATATCATTGAAGTCGGATCCTTGTTTTAACCATCCGACTTGTGACATCCGAGTTGGTGATTACAGCAGCAGTAAAAGGAATTTATCTCACACTGGGATTGTTTTGATTGGTCAAAGGCCAAGTCACTATCTCAAAGTTGGAGCAAAATCTTATCTTGTTCATTCAAGTCGGATGGAAGTGGGACCAAAGTAGGATCAAAAGTCTAACCGTTTTTGTTCCAGATAGTGTGAACCCAGCCTTGGCTGCATTCATCCTACAGTGTTTGCCCGTGATTTGACAGCGCTGAGGTGTGAATGACAAATCGCAAGACTCTCATTTGAGATGCCATTCATTTGAATGACACCTCAAATCGCGGTGCGGGTCTGTCGCGATTGCAAGCGTTAAATCGTGCTACAATCGCGGCATCCCGCTTCCCTGGACGCATGTCGTCCCAAAGTAGCTCCTGAACTATTCGTCCTGTGATGTGGGTTTCCACAATTGCAGCACGATTTAACGCCTGGCAATCGTGGTAGACCCGCACCGCAATTTGAGGTGTCATTCAAATGAATTGCATCTCAAATGCGAGTCCTGCAATTTGTCATTCACACCTTGGTGCTGTCAAAACCCTGTAGTGTGAATGCAGCCTTACAGTGCAGGGGACCTCACTGCATGAGTAGTGTTTTTTTTTTTTTTTTTTTTTTTGTAATTCCTGGAGTTGGGCCACCCTGTCCACCCTGTCAAACCTGTGCATTTGACAGGGTGGACTGGGACTATCTGAGGATAACACTGAAGTTTATGGGCTTAGGCCCTATGATGCTTCATCGCATCTTTGCCTTATACGCCTCCCCGACTGCAAGGATACAGGTAAACGGTTCACTTAGCGATCCATTTACACTTAGCAATGGTACATGTCAGGGGTGTCCTCTTTCACCCGTTATTTGCCATTTCATTAGAACCCTTCCTATCAACAATGCGGCATAATTCAGACATTCATGGAGTGAAAAATTAAAGCAGTAGAACATAAGTTTGCTGCATATGCAGATGACACCTTTTTCTATATCCAGCAACCGAGAATTACTCTTGCAAACATAATGGCCTCTCTTCAGAATTTTCAGTCTTTTTCTAATTTTAAAATCAATATGTTAAAATCTGAGATACTTAATATCTCCATCCCTTCAACTGAAGCCACGACACTTGCCTCAACATTCCCATTCACGTAGCAACCTAGAGTCTTAAAATACTTAATTAACTTAACAGCCTGTTTATCAAATGTGTTTCAATGCAATTATCTTCCTTTATTGAATGAGGTTAAAACGGACCTACACAAGTGGTCCCACATTTCCCACACCTGGTTAGGAAAAATAAACAGTTAAAATGAATATATTACCACAGATTCTATTTGTGTTTCAAATGATTCCCTTTGGGGTTAATTCAGGTTTTTTCTCTACCCTTCAATCTCTTGTTTCCAATTTTATATGGAAAGGTCATTGTGCCAGAATCTCTCCAGGACATATTTTTCAGCACTAAAAGTGCCGGAGGATTAGCTCTCCCTAATTTCAAGTTATATTATCAGGCAACGGTTCTAACTCGTATAGCAGATTGGAAATATGCAGTGGACTATAAGCTCTGGGTGAGGACGGAACTTAACATGGCGGAAGTGGATCTATCAGCTATTATATGGCTCCCGCATACACACAGTCTTGGCGCCTTTGACATCGGCCTTGACAATGTCTACCCTGGCTATCTGGGATGTTTTGCATTCCAGACACTCATGGAAATATAAATTGCGATTGATGCCTCTGTTACATCATTCTTATTTTCTACCGGGTTCCCTAGATAAAGGGTTCAGGTCTTGGTTTTTAGAGGAAAATCCTCAACTTTACCATGTGATTGAGAACTCAAAAGTCAAATCTATGCGATCTGTATGTGGCCCCACAAGAAATAAGTACATGGATGTTTGGCGATATAAGCAGCTATCCCATTTTGCAGGTTACCACAACCCATTCGATCATTAGATGAATTAACAGAGGTAGAGGCTATATTTAGATGGGCAGACCCTCCTCAGCATTGCATATGGAAATTTTTATAAAGCTTTGTTGTCATTACAAGAATCAGGTTGCCCAGCTTACCTGGCCCGCTGGGAAAGGGATTTTACAAGCCAGTCTTAATAATACACAGAGAGAGAAGATTTTAAAACTTTCTCATGCTACCTGCCTCTCTTCCAGGATAGAGGAAGTAAATGATAAATTACTTGTCAGGTGGTACTATACACCTGTTAAGCTCGACTCAATGTTTCCCTATAAATCTCCTCTATGCTGGAGAGAATGTAGAGGCCGTGCAACACATGGACATATTTGATGATCTTGTCCCCTCATTCAAAAATATTGACAATCAGTTACTGTCATGATCACCATAATAAAAAAGGAAACCATTCAAATTGATCCATGGGCAAAAACTCAATAACTCCACATTTACTAAACACGGCGAAATCCTTGATACCTATGTTCTGGAGGCAAAAGTCTGTACCAAATTTAGGCCAGTGGTTTTGGAAAATAAATGATATATGTAATAAAGAAGAACTCGCATATGATGGCAAGGGCATGATAGAAAGATGTAAAAAGATATGGGCTTGCTGGTTGGGTTTTAAAAACACCTCACTATATTTAGATAGAATATTAGACTCCTGATACCATGATACCACAGTAAAGTACTTTCACAATAAAACATATACATTTTTTTGAATAGTTATGGTGCAGCAGAATTGTACTACTATTTTACTCCAGGCCTGGATTGAGTCTTACTACTATTTTACTCCAGGCCTGGATTGAGTCGCAAAGCATCAGCATCAACCTCCTTTTTGCCCCCCCTTTTTTTCCCCCCTATAAAAATAAAAAATGCTCAATTAGCAAGGATATCAATGATCAATTAACCAGTTGCCGACCGCCCGCCATGGCTTGACGGCGGCAACATGGTTCGTTAACACGAAACGCCGTCACCTGACGGTGGCTGTGAGAACAAGTATTGTGAGCGCGCGCCGGAGGGGCACTTGCGCACTCACTGTGTTCCAGGGGAGCCAGGGGGCAGGTAGGGCGGACTCTATCTCCGCTGGCTACCTGTGAAGGTTTGCTTTATTTCTTAATGTCATGAATTGTCCCCATTATTTGTTAAAGAGTAGCTTTACATCTGTTGCTGCCCACGTGATACAAAAGTGCAATGATAAGAGTGGGCTTTAACGCCCACATGCCACACACATGCATCACTGGGCAGACAATGTTTCTGCTGAGAGTGTGCTTAGCACAGAGACCAGGCTGTCAGACAGGTCATGGCCCCCACTAACGATCGATAGCCTGTGGGACCGGCGGCTACGCTCATGTGACTGACCACACTGACAGCCAATAGTTGTCATATGATCAACGATCCTTCCCACCCCCCGGATGTACAGACCCTGGGATAAAAATACATAAAAATCAGCACAAGGGGGAAATAGGTATGGAGTTTTATGGGGTACAGCCAGGTCTATGAAGAATTAGGACAATGAGTATTTTGTTTGGGATTTTAGACACGGTCACTTTCACTTTAGTTAGTATTCTCCTTGATTATCTGTGATATCATGTAACAAAATGTAATTAAAAACCGTGTGTAGAAATGACAGTTACATCCTGGGTTTATGTAGTCTGTGTGTTGCTTATGCTGCAGTGTACAGGGGGGTGTGATATAGATGTTTATTATGTCCCTTGTCGTTCTAGGAATAGTTCAATGGTGCCACCAGCCAACATAATCCAGCAGCCTGTATCTGCTGGCCAGATCCTGGCTCAGATATCTCGGCACACAAGCCCAACGCAAGTCACCGGCACCAACTGGAGCTCTGCCGCAAGGCCATCCTTCACAGCACAGGTATGGAAAGCCATTACTGCTTTCAGATGTATTTGGTACACACGAAGGTCTTTTCATTCTTCTGATCCAGATGTTCTGGTTGGGAACATCACTTTTCTGTGCTGCAGTCAAGTAATCCAGCTTGGTCAGCAACCTACCTCCATCCCGCTAACTTTTAGTAATTGCCTTTCTTCTCATTGTGAAAGCGTTTTCCCAGTAACTAAATTAATTTATGTAACCCCACTAAACCTGAATTATAAATTTAGCACCATAGAGTGCCTGGAATCCTTGGGTTAAGAATTCTAGTGACCCCATGCAGGAGCAATGACCTATAGAGAGGTTCCCACATTGGATCAATGGATGGTAGGTGATTTGTGAGTCCTTCAAAGCAATACTTTTGGTGCCCCCATGCTATTGGTACTCCCCAGGTAAATTAAATAGGCATTCAGCTAAACTGAAGTTATGAGGGGGGGGGGGCGCGCCATAGCTGCTACTCAGAATTGTTCAGAGTTACACAAAGTGACAGGTTCACTTTAAACACATACCTGTTCTGGCTTTACTTCATCAGGTTGCAAAATCTTTATAGTTTTACTACACTCAGTGGTCAGACTTGGTAGTCTAATTTTAATTGGTTTTAAACCCTCATGGTTTTTCACCTTAAAGCGGAGGTCCGCCTGGAAAAAAGAAAAATTAAAAGCCAGCAGCTACACATACAGTAGCTGCTGACTTTTAATAATAGGACACTTACCTGTCCTGGAGTCCAGCGATGTCGGCACCCACCGCCGATCTTCGGATCGGGGTCGGGTGCAGCCGCATCCATTGTGGGTAAGGGAACCCGGACATGTAGCATTACAGCTTCACGCCAGGCACCTTACTGCGCATACGCGAGGCTCCGCTGCACTCTGCTATTGCCCAGGCGGCCAGTAGCAGAGCTTGCAGGGAGGAGGGCGCCGGGCTGCTGACGTCAGTGGCTGCCAGCCAGAGCTCCCGGATGTGTGGAAAAGGACACCTGTCTAAAGACAGGTGTCCTCTTCCCCCCTCTCCCCGAAAGGTGCCAAATGTGACACCTGAGGGGGGGGATCCAACCAGCGGAAGTCCCACTTTTGGGTGGAACTCCGCTTTAATGCATTCTACGCATTAAGGCGAAAAACCTCCTTTAGTGTAGCAGCCTCCCTTTTACTTACTTGGACCCTGTCTTTCCAGCGCCGGGGACGAGCACACCCGCTCCAGCCGGTGTGTCTCGGGTCCTGATTGGATAGATTGATAGCAGCGCAGCCATTGGCTCCCGCTGGTGTCAAGCAAATCCAATGACGTGGGAGCCGAGGGGCGGGGCCAAGTCCTGCTGTCTGTGTTAATGGACGCAGCAGCAGGACTGGGGAGCGCGCCCGCACGAGTGCCCCCCGGGGAAGTGCTTCCCCGTGGGGGTATTTGATGTGGGGAGGAACCAGGAGCGCCGTGGAGGGACCCCAGAATAGGAGGATCGGGGCACCCATTGCACAGAGGAGGTAAGGATAATGTTTTATTTAAAAAAAAAAAACTGAAGCTTTGCAATCACTTTAAATGTATCTTGTTTGTAATCTATATCTATTTAACTACATGTTTATAGGTTCAATTTTAATTTACAGATGGAGCTGACAAAGATTGTTCCTGTACTTTTTATGAATCGGACAATCAATTTAGATTATTTAACAGCTTTCAGCAGAATTGCCTCATTTCTTCCATGGCTATATGTTATCATTTTCTGTATTTGGTTTAGTTGGTATTTTTTGCTACAGACTATTGAGATATTCTTGTGTTCTCCTCTCTACAGACAAGAAAGACCCAGTCTCCTCCATTTGGTATGGGCAACTTCCAGGCAACACCTGCCAACTTCAGCCCATTGTCCTCCCAGAGTTCCACATCCTCTCCAGCTGGATCTGCTTATCCTAACCTGGCCAGCAGGACCAACAACTTTGGTAAGTCCATGCTTCTGCCAGGCCATCCTATCATGCATCCCATAGCTGACTGCAACTTTCTTCTATGGGCTTCTGCTTTCCTCTCCAAAAATGGCAAACACTAAGGAGAGATTGTTGCATAATAGTTGATCTTGCATCATTTTCTGTGTATAATGATACAATCCTATCTGGAGTCTGGTGACTTTCAAAAGAGTAGGTGTATCTCAGATTGTTGAATTTTGAGGAGACATGACCAACCACCTACAACAAAGCTGTATGTATGGCTTATAATAGACCATTGTGTGTCAAGTTTACTAGAATGCCTACCACTGCCCTGGATGTTTGGCTAATGTAAGACTGCCTGGTATCAATTACTCAGTCTACCTCTCATATGGAAGACCAATACAATTGATCTGTATATAAAAGTAGGTTTTACAATGCAATCTCATATATAGTTAGCAGCATAAAAATCCTCTGTACCGCACCCGATGGACTCTGAATCATAGTGCATTTCCCATCTTTTAGAAAGTTGGCTCTTAGGCATTTCACAATTATGGAGATCAATAAGAGGCACCTGTGTGGTATTATGAAGTGGTAGAGGTACTATTTAACTTAAGAATTTCAGGGGCTCCTGGGACATGTGCAGAAGAATTCTAAGCCAATAGGGGTATATTCTGGTGGTCTAGCTTGCTTTGAAACGCACAGCTTATTGTTATTGGTATTCCTATATAATTTACTTATACTAAAGGCCCGTACACACGGTACAATTATCAGCCAAAAACTTTAGTACGACAGCCTGTCGTCCGATAATCTGACCGTTAGTACGCTTCATTCGACAGCCGATTTTCGTTTATCGTCCAACAAAAGCTGGATGAGCCGACTAGAAAATGTTTGTCTGCCGACAAATCGTCGTCCGATGTTCGGCTCTTCTGTACAGAAGTTGGACAAACAAAAGTTGAAAGTACAAACACGCATGTTCGGAACCCAGGAAGTGTCCGGTCGTGTAAACCTGCGTTCGTAATTCACATTCAACTAAACTTCCTCTTTATACGCTCGTAACACATCACTACGTTCGCCTTTGTCGAGTGATAATTTTACGCTACACAAAATTACGGACAGCTGATTTTATGAAAAAACTGGACGTGCGGGCATACGACAATTGCAGCGTGTGTACGTGGCTTAAGAGCTGAACTCCACACGCTGGACAGGTAAACCACTTTTAGACTTTCCTGTATCCCTCAAAAACTTTGGAGGTGTTGTATTTGATCTTGGTTTATCAGGTCTACTTGTTTCATAAAGTAATTATTGATTTTTAGTTTATTTTATATACTAAAGAGTGCCACAGAATTGGCAAGGTAGGGTTGGTCACATTTCCTAGATGGTCAACGATGACTCCCTGCTGGAGTTCTCAAGAGCTATCAGTAGCAAGCTAGTGCTGATTGGACTGACCGTTTTAGGAGTCATAAGTAGCAAGCCAGCATTGGTTGGACTGACCCTTTAACGGAGATGGCATTTGATTGGCTGCTATGGGTTATGCACATGACTCTTTCTGCTACCTATAAGTGTGCTGTTAAACCATTGACTGGCTGTCCTGCCAGGGTGGCAGCTGAAGCTTTAAGTTTATTTATGCACATCTCAGCTTAAATGTGTTTCAATGGTGTAACCTACCTTGTCTTTGCAGCTACAGAAGTGGGACAGCCGCGGGTTCCATTCCAAACACGGGCTGCCGATGCGGTAGGAGTTTGGCCTCAGTGGCAGAATCCGCACCATGGGCCGAACACCGCAGACACACATGTCCAGGCACAAGCCAGCCAATCAGAAGTTTTCCCCGTAAGTTCTAGCTTATTTTCTTTCCATTATACAGCTTATGAGAACCAAATGATGGTCAGTAATTTCCAGGTATCCAAGAGCAGTGGTCTCCAAACTGCAGCCTGGGGGTCAAATGTTGCCCTTTGCTTGGTTTTATCCGGCCCTTGGGGCTTTATTCCCTCCCTCAGCAACAGTGGGGCATGTTCCTGCCCCTGACAGCAATGATGGGGCACTATTCCTCCCACTGACACCAATGACGGGGAACTATTCCTCCCACTGACACCAAGGACGGGGAACTATTCCTCCCACTGACACCAAGGATGGGGCATTATTCTTCTCACTGACACCAAGGATGGGGCACTCTTCCTCCCACTGACACCAATGATGGGGCACTATTCCTCCCACTGACACAATGATGGGGCACTATTGCTCCCACTGACACAATGATGTGGCACTATTCCTCCCACTGACACAATGATGTGGCACTATTCCTCCCACTGACACAATGATGTGGCACTATTCTTCCCACTGACACAATGATGTGGCACTATTCCTCCCACTGACACAATGATGTGGCACTATTCCTCCCACTGACACAATGATGTGGCACTATTCCTCCAACTGACACCAATGGTGGGGCACTATTCCTACCATTGACACCAATGATAGGGCACTATTCCACCAACTGACACCAATGGCGGGGCACTTTTCCTACCATTGACACCAATGATGGGGCACTATTCCTCCCACTGACACCAAGGATAGGGCACTATTCCTTCCACTGATACCAATGATGGGGCACTATTCCTCCCACTGATACCAATGATGGGACATTGTTTACTCCCAAGGACATTTTCTATTCTCGCTTGCCACTGTCCGGCATTATTCCTCCCACTGACACCAACGATGGGGCATTATTCTTCTCACTGACACCAAGGATGGGGCATTATTCTTCTCACTGACACCAAGGATGGGGCATTATTCTTCTCACTGACACCAAGGATGGGGCACTATTCCTCCCACTGACAGCAAGGATGTGACATTATTTCTCCCACTGCCACCAAGGATAGGGCACTATTCCTCCCACTGACACTCAATAATGGGGCACTATTCCTCCCACTGACACAATGATGGGGCACTATTCCTCCCACTGACACAATGATGGGGCACCATTCCTCCCACTGACACAATGATGGGGCACCATTCCTCCCACTGACACAATGATGGGGCACCATTCCTCCCACTGACACAATGATGGGGCACTATTCCTCCTACTGACACCAATGATAGGGCACTATTCCACTGACACAATGATGTGGCACTATTCCTCCCACTGACACAATGATGTGGCACTATTCCTCCCACTGACACAATGATGTGGCACTATTCCTCCCACTGACACAATGATGTGGCACTCTTCCTCCTACTGACACCAATGATAGGGCACTATTCCTCCAACTGACTCCAATGGTGGGGCACTATTCCTACCATTGACACCAAGGATGGGGCACTATTCCTCCCACTGATACCAATGATGGGGCACTATTACTCCCACTGACAGTAAGGATGTGACATTATTTCTCCCACTGCCACCAAGGATAGGGCACTATTCCTCCCACTGACCCCAATAATGGGGCACTATTGCTCCCACTGACACAATGATGGGGCACTATTGCTCCCACTGACACAATGATGGGGCACTATTGCTCCCACTGACACAGTGATGGGGCACTATTGCTCCCACTGACACAGTGATGGGGCACTATTGCTCCCACTGACACAGTGATGGGGCACTATTGCTCCCACTGACACAATGATTGGGCACTATTACTCCAACTGACACCAATGATGGGGCACTATTCCTCCCACTGACACCAATGATAGGGCACTATTCCTCCAACTGACACCATGATGTGGCACTATTCCTCCCACTGACACAAAGGATGGGGCACTATTCCTTCCACTGATACCAATGATGGGACATTGTTTACTCCCAAGGAAATTTTCTATTCCCGCTGGCCACTGTCCGGCCCCCCTAAAGTTTGAACAACAGTACACTGGCCCTTTGTTTGGAATGTTTGGAGTCCCCTGCCCTAGAGAAAGTCTTGTCTGTTTTTACAACATTGGGTTTTTCTTTTCTGCCTAGGACATGCTGTCTATGCTGGGAGACCAGACCTCAAGCTACAACAGCGAAGAGTTCTCTGAGCTCAACATGTTCCAGCCTTTTGCGGAGTAGAAAATGGTGTTTCTAGCACTCAAAATGAAACCCAGATGCCTGTAAACTGAGCTCCCTCCTCTCTTTCATGAAGTCCACTCAATTCTCAAGCGTGACTTAGAGTAAAGGAACTGTGACCGTACCATTTGCGGCAAGAAGAGTGGAAAAAACAAGAAGGACCTCAAATCCAGAGCTTGGGAGGAAGACGCACAAGACATCACAAAACTGCCTTCCTTGTGAACCTCAGGAGATGTCAACACGAAGCTCTCCAGCCCTCACCAGCTTTAATTCTTACGTGTCGTGCCACCAAATTTTTGTTCTACTAAATCTTCTTCCTTCCAGGAACACGAAGCACACCTCAATACTTGTCAGCCAGAACACATTTCATTTTTCTAATAAGAAAACCCTAAAATCTATTGTTTTAGGCTCAATCAGGGATACGATTTGCATAGGATAATCACAATTGTAGTTGGTGCCTTTTTTTAAATGTCAGGACAGGAAACTACGCTAGAGAAAATATCGATAAATATCTTTACTACTACCTGAGGCATTCTTTCTACCCGTGATGGGCTAAAATGACTATACGCAGGTGAGACATTAAATGTCTGCCATATTCTGCTTTATTAGTTTATTAATTTAATGCTTTGGCTTACAAGTGGATTTATCGTTGTCTTGCACCTCAGCTAGAAGCAAAAAAGGTCTGGAAAAATGGACTCTTAACATTTCCTGGGCCTGTAGAAAGATGCCAAAAATCCTGATGAAGATGCAGGTTAAAACATCTTATTTCACTTTATTTTATAGAAATACCCCAAAAATGGGTCGCTGTGATGTCTTTCAGTTACTACTTCAAAATCTCTTGTGAATTTGCAAGCCACCGTCATGACACACTAACTGAACTGTCTTTGCCAGTCTGGTTTTAGAAACCTTAAAGCCCAGATGAAGTGTCACACCTTTTATCTCCTTCTATTCTTGAACCAATGCATGCTATAAGTTATGACTTGACTTTTACTTGGAAATGCCTCAAAAGAACATTCTCTCTCAGTGAAAGTGATTTTTTTCAACCCTCACACTGCAGTGGCCTGTGCTGGAAGAGCAGAGTAACAGCCACACCCCTTTGTTTACAAGGGGACGTAAAACACCCAGCTACATTATTCCTTATTACCGCACTACTTTGGGACAGAGCCACCTAGTGGAAGGCTAGCAAACTGCACCCGTTTACACATGTGGCTAGGTTGCGAAAAAGTATCACGCATGTGGTATCCCTATACTCGGGAGGGGTAGCAGAATGTACTTTGGGGTGTAAAGCAGAAATGTCCTCTCAGACTTTTTTTTGCAGAGAAAGGGAGGGGGCATTTTTCTGGATATTTTACATTTAACTCCGGTGAGTTAAGTATATTAAGGCTACATGAACATGGGCGCATGGAGTTTTGGCAGCAGTTGTCCAAATGTATGCATGCAACGTACACTTGCCGATGGGGGACCTGAAAAATAGGTGGTTGAGACCCTTTCCCCCCCCAAAGCTACAAAAGCAGCTGAATGAGGTGTACATGTGCGGCAATGCTTTGCTTTGTGGTGCAGCAAATATTACCCCCTCTGCAACATTTGGCAAGCTATACTGCTGCTGAACGCCACATATTCATGTGACTAGAGCTGTGTTGCAAATGCTAGGCTTGTAGTTGAGGCCCTGTATTCCCATTTAGACAGCCCGGTCAATTGCGTCACCTCCTGTATGGCTGTCAGCTGCGCCTGCACCGCTCTGTGAAAAACGATCCACCGCAGATTACTCCTCATAGAGCAACACAAGTATGAACGCACCCTACAGCATTAATGCAGCCTGTACACAGGCGGTCATTGCCACCTAGTGCACTTCATTGCTAGTGTGCAGGGAGCTATTGATGCCTACCATCCTTCGTTACTAGAATGCGGACGGCTCTTGTACCCCAGTAGAGTACATTTGCACTGTATGCATGTAAACAATAGCAAAAATGTTTACATGCATAAAATACAGTCCATATGTAGGACCGTGGATGCAGATTTTTCAGTTTTGATTTTACAAACGTGCAGGGTTACCGATCTTTGCGCAGTTGTGTGCACAGGGCCATAGCAAGCTATATGCCTGCAATCAGATCTCTGTAAAAAAAAAAAAAAAAAAAAAGGCAGCATTTTTTTGCAGCTGCCTGCATGAGCTCATAGACTTCCTGCACAGCTTCTGCAACATAATATTGTAGGTAAGACTAGGAAAGTGAAGGTTGCTATTACAAAGTATGTGTGTGTGACTACATATCTATTTCTGTGAATTCAGCTGGGCTTTAGGATGGCTGCTTTTGTATTATAGACACAAATTTCCACCTTTTAAGCACTTCTCAGAATCCGTCACCTCTCCACAGTGTTAAATCAGTAAGGGTTCTATGAAATGGACCGAAGTCGTGTAGCGTATTTTTTACTTGTATGCACACACAAGCTGGGGCTAAAATCCTGTTGGAAAATAGGACAAACCATAGACCGCTAGTGAAGGGAATCCAGGCGTAATTGTCACATTAGGACAGTTGTATTATTCCATTGATAATTCAAATGATAGACTTGTTTTCTGTCAGAACTCTTCACAGGCCCACAGCCGATTGTCACCGTCGTCAGGGAGACCTAGACCCCCTGACTGACGTCCGCTTCACTTTTTATCATCTGTGACATATATCCTGTTTGATGTAGACAAGATAGGCACGGATTATCCATCTTGTAGAACGTTACACACTTTTAAGCAGGACAAACGCATTTACTTTCGGCTTTCCTTTGTGCTCTCTTTGGTTTCTTTGAAACTTTCTTTTCGTGTAAAGTGTTTTATGTGTATACTATATGAAATAATATAATTTTATGAGAATTTTTACTTGTTCCTGAAAGTTATTTTTTTCGTTTGCACTGCATTGATTCTTTGCAAGTATAAAATGACGGCACCTGTAACGGAACATTATACCAAATACTTACCGTAATTTCCATTTCCTGATGCCAGCCCATGGCAACATACATGTGGTAGTATCCCAGCCTACTTCCCCATGTATTCTGCCATGTTGGCACCAGGAAAACAAAAAATTGTATCAAATCCTTACCATAATTTCTCTTTCCTGGCACTAATCCATGACCACATACTTGTGGTAGTATCCCAGCCTACTTTCTCATGTATTCTGCCATGTTGGTACCAGGAAAGCAGAAAATTGTATCAAATACTTACCGTAATTTTAATTTCCTGATGCCAGTCCACGGCAACATACCGGTGGTAGTATCCCAGCCTACTTCGACATATATTCTGCCATATTGGCACCAGGAAACCAGAAATTTGTATGAAATACCATAATTTTGTATTCTTGATGCCAATCCATAGCAGCATACTTGTGGTAGTATTCCAAACTACTTCCCCATGTATGCTGCCATGTTGGCACCAGGAAAACAGAAAATTGTACCAAATACTTACCGTAATTTTCCTTTCCTGATGTGAATCCATAGCCGCATACTTGTGGTAGTATCCCAGCCTACTTCCCCATGTATGCTGCCATGTCGGTGCCAAAAAAACCCTGAAAATTGTATCAAATACTACAGGAAGTGTCACAGTTTTCCTGTTCAAGACGTCTTGACATTCAGATGTGAAGGAGATGATAAAAGCTGCTGCAGGTATGTGTTCTTTAACCACTTTAGCTCTAGAAGATTTTACCCCCTTCACTGCGCTACTTTGACTGGCGATTGGGCGGTCATGCAAAGCTGTACCCAATCAAAATTTATATCATTCTTTTCACACAAAACTGTCCTGTCATCCTTTTCGCCCATTAGCGACAATCATTGGCCAGGACCCGCTGATTGACTTGTGCTGTGATCAATCACAGCACAGCCGGGGTGGCGGGTGTGCTTGAGTGCGCCTCCGTCCTGGAAGAGCTGGATCACGTATTTGATATGTGATCCAGCGCAGGAGAGCCACTCTGCTGCTGTACTCCTAGCGGTTAAACCTGAGAGCAGCTTCCATTTTTTTTTTTTTACATTTTTACAGGGGACACTTTACTTGCATATTGCTTCTGGTGTTAAACAGACCTGGTGCCATGCATGGCCTATAGCAGCGTTTTCTGCGCATACACTTAGGCACTGCTAATTGGTCTTTAAAGCTGAACTTAAGGTAGATTTTCTTGGAGCTCTTCACTGGACCCTTAGTTGTTGGAAAATCCTGGTCTATCTGCCCAAGGAAGATTCCATAAGGTTGCTATACAGGTCCAAGGGAGTGGCCCACATTTAAAAAGGGACCCGATCCTTGAAGGTCCTGAGCAACAAGGCCCACCTTGATGGGTGAAGGCTGGCTCCTAAGATTAGGAAGCCTGCGGCGGGAATGGTGAGTACTTCCCCCTCTCTTTAAAAAAAAAGAAAAAGACCTCTCCTGACTTCTGCCTGCAGTACCGTTGTCTGGCCTGTAGGCTAAATTGTATGTACTGAGCAGCTGCGGTGCGCACACACGTGTCGAGTGTGCATGTGGACGCGCCCGGAAAGGCAAGTAAATCAGTCGGGAGCTGTACACAAGAAAGCAGGGATAAAGCTACTCATCCGGCACTTCTTTTTGGCTGCAGCAGGACACAGAACAATCGCCTGGGCACGTGAGTCTAAGGGTCTGGACACGGTGACTTAAGATACTGGAAGTCAGGGGAGGGAGGTTGTGCTAAGCGCCGCTTGTGGATCACAAAGCCTCATTTAAGGGGGAAGTGTGTCTTTTTTCTGGGCTTGCAAAAATGGGCAGATGTCTTCCAAAAAAAAAAGGGGGAGGGGTGCAATTAAGGGAGCCAGTGCACCACCACTTATGGTAAGGGAAACTGGATTTGCTGCCTGTATTGCCTCCCCTGAAAGAACTGGAGCAACTGGCCTATGTGAGCTTTTTTGCTGTTCAGGCATTGTAGCTACCTCCAGTGCAGCCGAATGAGCCTATGCCACTAAGGATGACTTGGCTGCAGCATTGTCTGGTCTTGAGGGCAAGATAGCCAGTATGATTGCGGCTATACCTCAGGTTAAAAAGAGGGAAATGTCCTCTTCTTCAGGGTCTGGTCGTAGTGGGAATCTACCTGAACACGGAGACACCCGTCCCCAGGGAGGTACCCTTGAGGTGGGTCCCGATTGGGTTGAGAATGCGGATGAGGTACCGGGGGGGGTGGGGGGTTTGAAGACGACTCTTCATCAGAAGACTCGGGGTCAGAAGAACCATTTTCAACTTCTATATCAGAGAAACTGTTGATCCAGGCCTTGATTGAGCTGTTAAGGTCTGGCTTTAAGTTACCCCCAGCTGAGGTGTCTGAAGCCTCATGCTCTTCTTTGGGATCATTGCAGCCTAAGCAAACTTCCCAGACTTTTCCAGTTCATCCTCTATTAGAACAAGAGATGTATGCAGACTGGTATCACCCAGATCGGGTGTTTATGCCTCCAAAAAGGTTCTCTCAATTGTGTCCTATAGAGGAAAAATACAAGAAGTACTGGAGCATGCAGCAATTTCTCCGTCAATAAAAGTTTGACTTGCCCAGTTGACAATGCGCAGAGCATTAAAGATCCTGCTGATAAAAAACTGGAGTCTCTGCTTAAAGCTTCTTTTGCGGTGGCTGCTTCAGCGGTTCAACCTGCTGTAGCAGCTATTGGTATTTGTCAGTCTGTGAAGGATTGTGTCAAAAGACTGGACAAAAACCTGCCTTCCCAAGAGGAATCTTCTGAGGAGTTAACAGAGATCCCTGGGGCCTTATACTTTGCGGTAGACGCATTTAAGGATTCAATTCAACAAATGTCCCGGTTTGCACTGTTGTCAGTACACATGAGCAGGGTATTATGAAGAATTGGTCTGCAGAAATGCCATACAAAAGATTGCTTGCTGCCTTTCCCTTTCAAGGAGAAAGGTTATTTAGTGAGAAATTTGATAGCTATATCCAAAAAAATTTCTGGCAGTAAAAGTGCACTGCTCCCGGTTAAAAAGGTGAGCAAGAGCCCTTCATTCAAAATTCCTATCGCCCCTGGTCCGAGCTCCGCATCTTCCAGGCAGTTGTGACGGCCTCAACAGGCAAGTTTTAGAAGGCCGCAGGGTCGGAAAAAACCCTGGACCCTAAAATCAGCCAAATCTAATTCCAAGTCGGCCTTGTGAAGGGATGCCTCCACTTACAAGGGTGGGGGGAAGGTTACTGCGTTTGCGGGAACTTGGGGAAGGGTGGTACAGGACAAATGGGTAATTTCCACAGCAGCAGGAGGCTACAAATTGGAAATCAGGGAGTTTCCTCCTTGCCGTTTTTGGGAATCCAATGTCCCTACAGATCCTGTAAAAAAGGATTTGTTATTGCAGGCCCTAGAACACCTAAGGGTGCAGGATGTGATTACAGAGGTTCCAACAAGTGAGAGATTCAGGGGCTGTTGCTCAAACCTCTTCATGGTGCCAAAACCGAATGGAGAAGTAAGGCCCATTCTGGACCTAAAGTCGCTTAATCACTTTCTGGTTGTGCGACATTTCCATATGGAATAGATTTGTTCGATAGTCGCTTCCCTAAGAAAGGGTGAGTATATGGCGTCCATAGATATCAAAGACGGATATTTGCACATTCCGATTTTCGAGCCTCACCAAAAATGTCTGCACTTTTCGGTAGAAGGGCATCGGTTTCAGTTTGTGGCACTGACTTTCAGCTTAGTCACAGCTTCCCGGGTGTTTTGAAAAGTTTTAGCACTTGTATTGGCATCCCTAAGATCAATGGGGATATCGGTTATAGGATATCTGGACGATCTACTGCTCAAAGGTCGGTCAAGACCAGAGTTAGAACAGAACGTGGCCAGGATGGTGCAGTCCTTAGAAAACCTAGGTGGGTCCTGAAAAATCGGCCCTAAGGCCTGTTCAGGTGCTGTAATATCTAGGTATGATCCTGGATACAGCCCAGGCAAGGGTGTTTTTGTGGGTATTTGTGTGTCTGCAAGCGTGTTAGTTTGAGATTGTGTGTTTATCACTATATATATATATATATATATATATATATATATATATATATATATATATATATATATATATATATATATATATATATATATATTTATTGCACACAAACAAAAACCATCACAAACTCATACTGACATTACACACATACATAAACAATGACACCCAAACAGAAATTACTTTCTCAAGACAGGGGTACTTAGAAATTTTTTTTAGACCCGCAGGGGCACTTCACCGTAAAAGGTTGAGAAACACTGGGCTAAAGGGTAAGATCTCACCTTTTGTCTTTTGTTTGAAAGCCCATTCCACCAGAAAGAGGATTAGGTCATGGGCAATGCATCAGTAGGTGTCTGTGGCCCAGATTTACAAGGCTGGTACTTGGTCTTCTGTTCATACATTCGCCAAGTTCTAGTAGGTGGATGTTTAGAGCCCAGGAGGATACTGTGTTCAGACGCAGTGTGCTACAGGCAGCAGTCTAGGTCCTTTGTCCAGGGTGGGTTGAGGATTACTGGGTTCGCTCCCCTCAAGGGATATTGCTTTGGGATATCCCAGCAGTAATTAATTGCTCTGTGTCCCGTGATGTACGATAAAGAAATACAGATTTTTAATACAGCTTACCTGTAAAATCCTTTTCTTGGAGTACATCATGGGATACATAGATCCCTCCCCCTCTTTGTTCTGGGATACTTATTGCTTGCTTCAAAAACTGAGGTAATACCAGTGTGGAAGGGGTTATTTAGGATGAACTTCCTGTCTATTGGTTGCCAGTGTCCATTCACTTGAAGGTAGCGTATAACCCAGCAGTAATGAATTAATTTCCCTGTGAACCGTGATGTACTCCAAGAAAAGGATTTTACAGGTAAGCTGTATTAAAAATGTGTATTTTAATGCATGCTTGCATTAGTCCAGCATGGACCAATGTAAGTATGCATATTATACCTAGAAGGGGGGGGCCATTCTTGAAGCTGACAATCACTGTAGAAGTCAGCGCTACCACAGTGATGGACCAAGATCTTTTGGGTCCTCAGCCGAGCACATTCCCCACTGTACACTGACCACAGGAGGTCGCTCTCAGATTGGATGAGGTGAAAAGGAGTGGTGGTGTCACTTACCATGGTTGGAGGCCGAGATGATGAGAGGGCTCCCCTGAATGTAGTGACAGAGGTGCAAGACTCGAAAAAGCACAGGTGCCGATGGCTTTGTAGCAGATGACTGCTAGGGACAGAGACGTAGTCATGGTGAGCCAGGGTCCGTACATGGTAAGACAGAAGAATCATAGTCAGGTAGCAGACCGAGGTCCATACCAGTAGAGCAGGCAAAGCAAGGTCCAGTAGCAAGCCAAGGTCAGTACCGGAGAAGCAGACCGCATAGTCAGAGGCGAGCCGAGGTCAGTATCCAGAATCAACAGAGCAAGGTCAGGAGCAAGCCAGGTCAGCAAAGGGCGATCAGTCAGCAGGAGCACAGAAAAACAGTGCTGGGAAGCTGAAGAACATACAGCGATCAGCGCACATCAGGCTTTAACCACTTCAATACCAAGCCTGTTTTTTGGGTTTGGTGTTTACAAGTTAAAATCATTTTTTTTTTTGCTATAAAATTACTTAGAACCCACAAACATTATATATTTTTTTCAACACCCTAGAGAATAAAATGGCGGTCATTGCAAAACTTTGTCAGACCGTATTTGCGCAGCGGTCTTCCAATCATGTTTTTTTTTTTTTTAATAAATTCAGTTTTTTTGGTTAAAAAATAAGAAAACAAAGTTAGGCCATTTTTTTTGCATATTGTGAAAGATAATGTTACGCCGAGTAAAATGATACCCAACATGTCATGTTTCAAAATTGCGTCCGCTCGCGGAATGGCGACAAACTTTGCAGCTTAAAAATCTCCATTGGCGACGTTTAAAAAATTCTACAGGTTAGCAGTTTTGAGTTACAGAGGAGGTCTAGTTCGCTTCTGCGCGTGGATGGGGCACTTTCAATTTTTTTTTTTTTATTATTATTTATTTTACTTTTTATTTTTACACTGTTCTTTAAAAAAAAAAAAAAAATTGATCACTTTTATTCCTTTTACAAGAAATGTAAACATTCCTTGTAATAGAAAAAAGCATGCTAGGACCTCCTAAATATGAGATCTGGGGTCAAAAAGACCTCACATCTCATATTTACACTAAAATGCAAAAGAAAAAAAAAATATTTGAAAAAAATGACAGCCCCAAAAAAAAATGGGCCCTTTAACCACTTCAATACTATGCACTTAGAACACTTTCCTACCAGACCAATTTTCGGCTTTCAGTGCTGTTGCGTTTTGAATGAGAATTGCGCAGGTCGTGTGACGATGTACCCAAACAAAGTTTTTATCATTTTGTTCCCACAAATAGAGCTTTCTTTTGGTGGTATTTGATCACCTCTGGGGTTTTTATTTTTTGCGCTATAAACAAAAAAAGACCAAAAATTTTGAAAAAAAAAAAAAAATTCTCCTATTTCTGTCACAAAACATTGTAAATAAGTAAATTTTCTCCGTCACTGATGGGCACTGATGAGGCTACACTGACGGCACTGATCTGGCAGTACTGATTGGCACTTATATGCAGCAATGATGAGCACGGTTAGGCGGCACTGATATGAAACACTGACGGGCACTGATATGAAACACTGACGGGCACAGATATGCAGCACTGACGGACACTGATAAGCGGCACTAATGGACACTGATAAGCGGCACTGACGGACACTGATAAGCGGCACTGACAGACACTGATAAGCGGCACTGACGGGCACTCATAGGCGGCACTGATTGGCACCCATAGGCGGCACTGATAGGTGGCACTGATAGGTGGGCACTAGTAGGTGGCACTGGGCACTGATATGTGGCACTGGTGTGCACTGATAGGGGCACTGGTACACACTGATCGGGGCACTGGTGGGCATATGTACAGAAAGGGGCTTATTCCCTGGTGGTCTAGGGTGGCATCTGAAGGTGGCACTAAGTGCCATTCATATTGGGCACTATGCCCCTTACCTGGTGGTCTAGGGTGGTCCCTGGTCGGCTCCCTGGTGGTCCTGGGTGGGGACATTGCTGGTGGTCCCTGGGCAGGCTCCCTGGTGGTCTAGTGTGGCGATCCAAGGGGGGGGGCTGTGCTGATAAATAATCAGCACAAACCCTCCCTGTCAGGAGAGCAGCCGATTGGCTCTCCACTACTCAGGTCTGCAGACCAGAGTACAGGAAAGCCGATAAACGGCTTTCCTGTGTTACACTGTGACCAGCAGTGATTGGTCACGACTGATCACATGGTAAAGTGGTTCGGATGGAAGCACTTTACCGAGATCGGTATTGCGGGGGGTCCCACACCACCGATCGCCGCAATGCGCACCATTGCAGGCACCATTCGGATATCACTTCTCAAAGGTAGCAACGTCATATGACGTCTGTCCAAAGAGAAGTGGTTAAATAGGCAGGTTGGCACCATTCTCCGTGACACCAAATCTGTGTAGACATGCGCACCAATGTGCGCAAAGGTGCACCAGAGTGTCAATGCATATTGGTTACTGGGCCAAGCTCCTCTGTAAGCTGGCTCGAGAAGGGGCTTTAGCTGTATTCGTTTCCTGACAGGTGGGGTATGACCCAGAAGATAGTAGCCATCTACAGTATATAGTAGTGCTAACTACTACAGCTATTGTCTGCTTCTTCAGGTAAAAGATATACATGCTTACATTAATCCAAGCTGTTGTCATAACCTCAGCACCCTTCCTCTCCACCCTGTCAAATCAGAGAATACCTTGTGTTCATGGTAGAAAAAAAATACAAGGCATTCTGTGAATGGTGGTAGCGCCTGAAAGATTGTGGCTTTCACAGTGCTAACTACTACTCTCAGCTTCCACAGCGACTTCTTAGGTAGGAGACATGGATAATTACATTTGTCCAAGCTGGACCAATGTACGTATGCAGAAAAGATCATACCTGGAGTTAAGCTTTATTAAGACATACAGGTGTTCTGAATAGTAGCATTTTATAAGAGCATCACTAATTACAGTGCATCCGGAAGTATTCACAGCGCTTCACTTTTCTCTTCCGTTCACTGACAGACACAGCCTTCTTATGACACATGGGGTTATGCTCATCCTACTAGGAGTAGACTAGGCAAAAACAAACAAAAGCGTAGGTTGGCCCCTCCCAGGGGGCCGTCCTCACCTCAGCATATAATCCCCCTGCTCTGCATAGCACATCAGTTTTCTTTTGCCTAGCGCAAGGAGTAGACCTGGTTCCCTTTGGGATCTGCGGTCTCCGGAAGATTCATCTGATGAAGACTGCTATCAAGAAGCTGGCTGGTGGTATAGAGGATATCTAGAATCCAAATCTTTCCCCAGTCCAGCCGACACTATGCGAACGCCCTTCGGGGTGCCCACCGCATAGCGCCCGTTCCGTGCGGGCGGCCATTGGCTAAAACCCACTAGAGCCCAGTGACTAGGTACGCCTGTCCAAGGGCCTGGCCAGCAGCATGCCTCTTCTAGGGGATGGTAAGTCTGCTCCGGTGGCTACCGCTGCGCCCGTCGAGGATTGGTGAGTGGACCCCTCTGCCGCCTTAGGGCGTGGAGAGTGGGCATCTGGGCAGCTTTTGGTGGTAAGCCTCCGGTCCCCCCCCTCCCACTCCCCCCAGCCGCAGTACGGCACTGTTGCACTGACCGTTCGACTCTGCACCGACCATTCGGAGCGCTGTGTTCGGCGGGGCACCGCCATTGAAGATAGAGCACCGCTCGTTCATGGCCGACCGCGCGGGTGTAATGGCAGCGTCCATTTGTTTGTGAAACCATGCGGTTCTCAACCTGCGGTCTGGCGGCCTCCGGTGGTAGCTCAGGGAAGTGCAGCCTGGATACAGGAAGTGCTTAAAAGCAGGAAGTGCCTTCCAGTTTTTGCTATACAGCGTGGCTGACACACAGCAGCAGGCTCCTGGCTTGCAGTAGTGTTTGGGCAGTTGCTCTTCCGATCGGAGTGCTGAGGCATCAAAACAGCAAGTATAGCTGGCCCTTCCTGGGTGCTGGTAGCGGTGTGGGCAATCCTCAGGACCCCACCTAACATCTAGGCGTCCATGAGGACGGTATCATAACGGCCGGAGACTGTAATGTCCGAAGACCGTGGGGGTGACACATTGGTGGTGGAGTTGAGGTGGTTAGTTGGTCCCCCTGGGCCCTCCTAACGGGTGTGGCGATGGTCGTGGGTCCTTCCCGGTCGATATGAACGACAAAACTACGGAGTCGTGAGGCTAGCCTTCTCGTTGACGGGTTTGTGATGACGTTCGGTCCTCGGACGACGACACACAGTCGGTGCGACATATCGTTTTTGACCTTCCGTGAAGGACGAAAATTCGTGAAGGACATAGGTCCGACGTGAAGGGACTCGATGGTGGCCTCCGGCGGTCTGGCGTCCAACTCTTGGCGTACCAAAGTGTTTGTTTACCTGCG
>BLSH010266822.1:2077957-2098985 GCA_018402905.1 Glandirana rugosa | reverse complement strand
CCCTCGGATCCACGATGAGGAACGTGATCCGTCTTTTTTTACCACACGATCGTCCCACCTCCCCCAATACGTCTCACTCCTGACGGGGGACCCTCCCCGATCGAACGAAAAACAGACTTGACACAAGACGGATCAGATGAGGACCATTTTCCACGTATGGGGTGTACAGTTCTAATCTCCGACGCATCAGTTACTTGCTTTCTCTTTATTACTTAAATTAGGTAAAACCTTATTCCGACGTTGTATTGTTTTACACCTTTTTTCCCTAAAAAAACATATTGAATGGCATTTTAGGAAAAGAGACTCAAGTGACTGTCTGAGTCGGAAGAATACTGTGTACCCCAATACGAGTAGGATGATCCTCATCTGATCCGTTTTTGTTTGTTTTCGCATCCAACCGGGGATGGTCCCCCGGCAGGAGTGGATTTTGCCTAGTCTACTCCTAGTAGGATGAGCATAACCCCATGTGTCATAAGAAGGCTGAGTCTGTCAGTGAACTCAGAGAAAAGGATTTTACGGTAAGTTATACAAAAAAATCCCTTTTTTCCACATTTTGTTATGTTGCAGCCTTATTCCAAAATGGATTAAATTCATTATTTCTCTTTCGTTCATTGACTACGCAGCCTCTAATCTTGACATGTGGGGTATGCACCTTTTACCAGGAGTAGACTAGGCAGAACACAGTTCAGACAAAAAGCAAGCTAGCCCCTCCCAGGGGGCAGTCCTCACTCTGCATAACCCCCTCCACCCTGCTAGCACACCATTTTTTTCTGCCTAGTGCAAGGAGTAGCACCTAGGCTCCCTGCTGGGATCTGCGGTTCCCCAATTTCTTTGTTTTTTTCCATTGGGCTCAGTTGTTATTGTGTTGCCCACCCCTCTTTGGTTTGACACTGCTTTAGGACGTCCCCGCGTGTCAAGATTAGAGGCTGCGTCTGTCAATGAACGAAAGAGAAAATAGGATTTTTTGACTTACCGTAAAATCCTTTTCTCTGAGTTCATTGACGGACGCAGCACCCACCCCTCTGTATTCTGTGTTTGTACTGTTTGTTACGTTACTTAACCACTTGCCCTCCGAAAGGTTTACCCCCTTCATGACCAGGCCATTTTTTGCAATATGGCACTGCGTTAATTTAACTGTCAATTGCGCTGTTGTGTGACAACGTAACCAAATAAAATGTATGTCCTTTTTCTCCCACAAATAGAGCTTTCTTTTGGTGGTATTTGAACACCTCTGCTGTTTTTATTTTTTGTGCTATAAACAAAAAACCCCCGACAATTTATTTATTTTTTTACTTTTGGTTATAAAACATACCCAATGATTAAAAGAAATTGTAAAAAAAAATCTAATTTCTTCATCAGTTGAGTCCAATATGTATTCTACTACATGTTTTTGGAAAAAAAATCCCAATAAGCGTATATTGGTTTGCACAGAAGTTATAGCGTCTGCAAACTATGGGTTAGATTTATGACCTTTTTTTTTTTTTTTTTACGAGTAATGGCGGTGATCAGCGACTTGTAGTGGGACTGTGATATTGTGGTGCATAAGTCAGACACTAAGGGACACTTTTTGGGGACCAGTGACATTATTACAGTGATCAGTGCTGAAAATAGGCACTGTCACTGTACTAATAACACAGGCAGGGAAGGGGATTAACATCAGGGGTAATCAAAGGGAGTGCTTGCTAACTGTGTGGGGGGTGCTTGTACTGTGGGAAGGCAGAGATCCGTGTTCCTGCTTATCAGAAACACAGGATCACTACCTTCCTTTCTTACAGAATGCTGATCTGGCTTGTTTACCATTCTGTCTCTTTCAGGAACGATCGGCGGGTCCCGGTGGACATCGTGTCTACCGGACCCGCTGATTGGCTCCCGCTGTGCCCAATCACAGCGGGTGCGGGTCACTGGTGGCGTGCGTGAGCACCTCAAACCCGAAACTGCAGGATACCGTACAGGTACTTCTGCGTAGAGTAGACGCTTTGCCGGCATGTATATACAGTATACGATCGGCAAGCGGTTAAAATAGTTGCCTATACCAATGAAAATCAATGGTATAAGCAATTATAATGTGTAAAAACAAAATCCTGATCACCTCCGCAGAGTAGTACAGTGTTACTAAGGTAACACTGTATTGCTCTGGTCCCAGCATGTTAAAAGAAAAATTGTGAACAAGGATTTAGCAAAAAATAAAAAAACCCAGTGTTGATTAAATGCCACAAAAAGTAAGCTCTATTTGGTAATAGAAAATGTCATATGGGTACAATGTTGCATGACCGCACAATTGCCATTCAAAGTGTGACAGCACTGAAAGCTAAAAATTGGCCTGGGCAGGAAGGGGGTAAAAGTGCCTGGTATTGAAGTAGTTAAAAACACACCTGTGATATGCCTATCTGCTGAAAACCGAACACCATGCTCATAGTGAATACAGTTGTGCTCAGAAGTTTACATACCCTGGCAGAATTTGATTTCTTGGCCATTTTTCAGAGAATATGAATGATAACACAAAAACATTTATTTCACTCATGGTAAGTGTTTGGCTGAAGCCATTTATTATGAATCAATTGTGTTTACTATTTTTAAATCATAACAAACTACCCAAATGACGCTGATCAAAAGTTTTTACATACCCTGGTGATTTTGGCCTGATAACATGTGCACAAGTTGACACAAAGGGGGTTTGAATGGCTATTAAAAGTAACCATCCTCACCTGTGATCTGTTTGCTTGTAATTAGTGTGTGTGTATAAAAGGTCAATGAGTTTCTGGACTCCTGACAGACCCTTGCATCTTCCATCCAGTGCTGCACTGACGTTTCTGGATTCTGAGTCATGGGGAAAGCAAAACAATTGTCAAAGGATCTGCGGGAAAAGGTAGTTGAACCGTATAAAACAGAAAAGGGGTATAAAAAGATATCCAAGGAATTGAGAATGCCAATCAGCAGTGTTCAAACTCTAATCAAAAAGTGGAAAATGAGGGGTTCTGTTTAAATAATAAATTACTTCAGCCAAACGCTAACCATGAGTGAAAGGTTTTTGCATTCACATTTCTCATTCATATTCTCTGAAAAATGGCAAAGAAATCACAAAAACTGCCAGGGTGTGTAAACTTATGAGCACAACTGTGTGAGGCGGGAGAGGGCCCCCCCGGCCACTTTCCGGTCTTCTCTGCCGCTTACCGGATCAGTCTGTAGCAGGGGAGACAATTGGGTCCGCTCCCCTCACTGCCTGGATGCCAAGTGAAGGCAAGATGGCGCCCGCTCATCTCCATGGCATTCAAGGGCGTAAGCGATGTCAAATGCTTTTAACTTTTCCAGATCCGCGCTATTGCCAAAGTACAGCTCCAGTGCGGATTTTAATTTCCGGGACAATGTCCATGGACGTCTTTCCCTTTGCATGCTCCCGACGCGCACTCACAGGCGGCACGCTGCGTGGGCGTGCCCACAGGTCGGATGGAGTAGATGTCCACTTGTGACCTGCGATCGCCTGTCAGAGCTGGACAATGGGTAACCGCCGATGTAAACACGGCGGTTCTCCGTTCTGTGAAGGGGGACATAACAGATCTACTGATTCCTGTGATCGGGATCAGTTAGATCTGTTATGTGCTGGCTAGCCGAGCCCCCATACAGTTAGAACACAATGAGGGAACACGGTTAACCCCCTTCACTGCCCCCTTAGTGTTAGCCCCTTCACTGCCAATGACATTTATACAGTAATCAGTGGATATATACATTTCTGATCGCTGTATGAATGTCATTGGTCCCAAAAAAATGTCAAAAATGTCTTACATGTCCGCCCCAATATCTCAGTCCTGATAAAAATCGCAGATCGCCGCCATTACTAGTAAAAAACGAAATAAATAATAAAAGCACCATAAATCAATTCCCATAGTTTGTGGACGTGATAACTTTTGCGCAAACCAATCAATATACACTGATTGCGATTTTTAAAAAAATATTTTTACCAAAAATATGTAGAAGAATACGTATCGGCCAAACCCGCTGAATAATTTTTTTTTTTTTTTTTTAGAAACGCCTGTGTTGCGGCGCTTCTGAATCCCTTTTCAGGCACTTCAGAAGTGCTGCCCATTCATTCATTCAGGCCCCCAAGATGATGCTTGCAGGACATTTTTTCCTGTCCCACAAGCGCACCGCCCCAGTGTGAAAGAACTCGGGCTTTCACACTGGGGAGTATTGAGAGGCAGTTTTCAGGTGCTTTACAGCAGTGGCGGCTGGTGACATTTTAAGTTGGGGGCGCCAGACCCCACCCTTCCTTTTTGACCCTCTCACTTCTCATAAGCCCCACCCCTTATAGATTCCAACCATTGTGTCAGGAGTATACAGCCCAGCATCACCAGATAGGGGTATATCCACTTCCCGACCGCCATATGCAAAATGACGGCCGGGAAGTGGCTTAGTTATCCTGACTGGACGTCATATGACGTCCTCAGGATAACAAGCCGCCGTGTGCCCGGGGGGCGCGCATCACGGCGATCGGCGGTGTGGGAGGTCAGTCTGACCCCCCCGCAATACCGATCTCGGTAAAGTGCTTCCATCCGAAGCACTTTACCATGTAATCAGCCGTGACCAATCACGGCTGGTCATAGTGTAACACAGGAAAGCCGTTTATCGGCTGGACCACCAGGGAGACCACCCTAGACCACCAGGTAAGAGACATAGTGCCCAATGTGGATGGCACTCAGTGCCACCTTCAGATGCCACCCTAGACCACCAGGGAATGAGCCCCTATTAGTATATATGCCCACCAGTGCCCCTATCAGTGCTTACCAGTGCCCCTATCAATGCGTACCAGTGCCACACATCAGTGCCCACCATTGCCACCTCTCAGTGCCACCTACAGTTCCCAGTGCCGCCAATCAGTGCTGTCTATGAGTGCCCATCAGTGCTTCTTAGCAGTGTCCGTCAGTGCTGCATATCAGTGCCTGTCAGTGCTGTATATCAGTGCCACCTATCAGTACCAGTCAGTGCTGCTTATCAGTGCTGCCTAACAGTGCTCATCATTGCTGCATATAAGTGCCTCATCATCAGTGCCAATTAGTACAGCCACATCAGTGTCTGTCAGTGTAGCCTCATCAGTGCCCACCAGTGATGGAGAAAATGTGCTTATTTACAAAGTTTTGTGACAAAAATAGAGAATTTTTTTTTTTCAAAATTTTCGGTCTTTTTTTATTTGTAGTGCAAAAAATAAAAACCGCAGGGGTGATCAAATACCACCAAAAGAAAGCTCTATGTGTGGGAACAAAATGATAAAAAAAAATTTGTTTGGGTGCAGCGTCGCACGACCGTGCAATTCTCATTCAAAGTGCAACAGCACTGAAAACTGAAAATTGGTCTGGTAGTAAAGTGTTCTAAGTGCATAGTATTGAAGTGGATATACAGCATGACCAGAGGAGTATATAGAATCAACAGGGGGTGTATATATAGCATCACCAAAGGGGTATATAGCATTACCAGAGGAGTATATATAGCATGACCAAAGGGGTATATGTAGCATCACCCGAGGTTTATATACACCATCTCCAGAGGGGTATATACCATCTCCAGAGGGGTATATATCATCACCAGAGGGGTATATCCTACGGCAGCCCCCCCCCCCCTAAAAGCTGTGCATCCCCCTCCTCCTCTGAGAAAGGCTTCCAATAGGATCGCCTGTCTTCTCTGCCTCTCGGGAAATCAGTAATGTATTGACGCTTCCTGATTGGCAGAGAGGCGATTCAGTGTTAGAAAGGCAAATATTAATTTGCCTATCACGTGAGTGATCTTGTGGCGCCATGCTGTGCCTACGGCTCTAATGAGATGCTTCCAAGAACGCCCCATCCCCGGGCCGGCCGCTTGAATAGGGGGTGGCTGCGGCGGCCAAGGATAGATACATGCAATGCATGAATCTATCCATTTAGCATACAGGGGGTGGCTGGACAGAGGGGGCAGCGCCCGTGTGCCCTAATGGACGGGCCGCCCCTGCTTTACAGGCGCTATTTCTATCGCTAAAACGCCTGAAAACTGCCTCCGTGTGAAAGGGTCTTAGGTGGTTACAAGGTTCCAGAGCATTTCTTTCAAATTTCTTTCCTGTACTGTGATCCGGTGTCTTAAGAATTGGACTCGGAATGCATATACTTTGATCTGCATGCTTGTCCTTGGTCAGTCACTCAAACTACTAAAGTCGCAGGCGGCCAGGCTACTAGCGTTTGCAGATGGAGGTTGTGTCAGAAATGACCAGTGCAGAGAACACGTATTATCTGCTTGAGTATTCCAGTGACTCGCCAACAAAAGGTGGCAACCCTGCTCCATAATCCGTACTTAGAGTGCAGTTGTCACAGTGGTGAGACAACCACTTTCCTTAAAGCGGTTGTATACCCCTTTTACTGATTTTTACCTACAGGTAAGCCTATAATAAGGCTTACCTGTAGGTAAAATGAATAACCTGTACGGTTTAGGAGATATTCGCCCTTCATCCAGCTTATGTCCCGGTGAAGGTCCGGCGTTGCCGGAAAGTCTTCTGGAAAGACGAGCTTCCATGCGCATGCCACAGGATGGTCTTTTTTTGCTAGCAAGAGAGCAGTGACTTAGCAATAGCTGGTTAATGAGAGCAACTCCATAGGAAAAGGGTAAGTAGTCTCTTAGTATTCCACTCTTCTCACTAGCAATAGGATCACTCATCTGCCATGGGGCCTTTCCTATGTATTAAGGAATAATTAAACCCAACCCAGATAAGCAGCCCATCAACCACCTGATGGAGCTCACATGGCAGGCTTACCACTTCTACTGAGGGTACAGGCTACCATTGATCTACACGTAGCTTAAAGGGTATCAAAACCCAAAAATATAATTAATTCCTTCTATATCAGGGGTCTCCAGACTTTCTAAACAAAGGGCCAGATTGCTGTTCTTCAAACTTTAGGGGGGCCAGACTGTGGCCAGCAGGAGTAGAAAATGGCCTGGTGTCAGTGGAGGTAAACAGTGTTCCCTCTTTGCTATTAGGGGGAGGAATAGTGCCCCATCGTTGGTGTCAGTGGAAGGAATAGTGCCACATAATTGGTGTCAGTGGGAGCAATAGTGCCACATCATTGGTGTCAGTGGGAGGAATAGTGCCCCATCATTGGTGTCAGTGGGAGGAACAGTGCCCCATCATTGGTGTCAGTGGGAGGAATAGTACCCCATCATTGGTGTCAGTGGGAGGAATAGTGCCACATCATTGGTGTCAGTGGGAGGAATAGTGCCCCATCATTGGTGTCAGTGGGAGGAACAGTGCCCCATCATTGGTGTCAGTGGGAGGAATAGTACCCCATCATTGGTGTCAGTGGGAGGAATAGTGCCCCATCATTGGTGTCAGTGGGAGGAAAAGTGATCCCATCATTGGTGTCACTGGGAGTAATAGTGTCCCGTCATTAGTGTCAGCGGGAGAAATAGTGCCCCATCATTGGTGTCAGTGGGAGGAACAGT
Source organism: Glandirana rugosa (assembly GCA_018402905.1). Taxonomy (NCBI): domain Eukaryota; kingdom Metazoa; phylum Chordata; class Amphibia; order Anura; family Ranidae; genus Glandirana; species Glandirana rugosa. The sequence continues at coordinate 2,091,533 of BLSH010266822.1, read as the reverse complement.
GTCCCATCATTAGTGTCAGTGGGAGGAAAAGTGTCCCATCATTAGTGTTGGCAGGAGAAATGGTACCCCATCATTGGTGTCAGTGGGAGGAATAATGCCCCATCATTGGTGTCAGCGGGAGAAAAAGTGTCCCATCATTGGTGTTACTCGGAGTAATAGTGTCCCGTTATTAGTGTCAGCGGGAGGAATAGTGTCCCATCATCGGTATTAGGGGGAGAAATAATGTCCCATAATAAGTGTCAGTGGGAGGAATAGTACCCCAGTGGCAGGAATTATGCCCCACTGTTGCTGACGGGGGGTGGGGGGGGGATAATGCCCAAAGGGCTGGATAAAAGCAAGCAAAGGCCTGCACCAGACAGGCTGTATCCTTGTCTCTTCCTGTGAGCTGAACTAAAAGCACAATCTCGTTTTCCTTTTCCGCTATCTTAGGTAAACCATGAAGTTCCTTGCACCTGTCCCTCATGTAGTAGAGATGAATAAAGGAAGATGTGTTTGTAAACCAGGTCAGGAGAGCAGTGTTGGTGACAACTGTAGCTCCCTCCATAGACACAGTGAAGTAAGCGAGCGTAGACACCCTGAAACAGAAGTGTGTTATTTGCAGGATCACCAGGTGAATATAATGAAAAAAAGACAACAAAAAGAAAACTACTGCAGCCACCATATTTAACCACTTGCCGACCGCAGTCTGACGGCGACAAAGTGGCTCATTACCACAAACCGCCGTCACATGACGGCAGCCGCGATAACTAGTATTGTGTCCGGGGGGGCCAGGGAGCGGGTAGGGTGGACTCTATCGCCGCCGGCTACCCAGAATGCCCCCCCCCGCAGTGAGAGAACGGAGGTCCGTGTATGTAAACATGGATCTCCGTTCTCATTGAGGGGGAAGGGCTGTGATCACAGGCTTCCTGTATACGGAAACCGTGATCACTCCCCTTCCCCTGCCAGCCCAGCCCCCATACAGTTAAAACACACCTAGGGAACACAGTTAACCCTTAGCACCCCCTCCAGGTTAGCCCCTTCACTGCCAATGGCATTTACACAGTAATCAGTGCATTTTTATAGCACTGATCGCTGTATAAGCGCCAATGGTCCCAAAAAATTGTATAAATGGTCCGACATGTCCGCCGCAATATCGCAGTACCACTAAAAATCGCAGATCGCCGCCATTGCTAGTAAAAAATAAAAACCCCAGAAATTAATTCTCATCATCCGTAAAAGCAGCAACCAATCAATAAACGCAGATTGCGATTTTTTTTCTTTTTTTTTTTAACCAAAAATATGAGGAAGAATATAAATTGGCAGAAACCGATGAAAAAAATTGTTTTATTTTTTTTTTTTGGATTTGTATTTTAGCAAAAAGTAAGAAATATTGATTTTTTTTTTGCAAAATTGTCGCTCTTATTTTATTTATAGCAGAGATCAGAAATGATGCAGAGGTGATCAAATACCACCAAAAGAAAGCTCTATTTGTGGGAAAAAAGGACGCAAATTTAGTTTGGGTATAACGTCGCACGACCGCGCAATTGTCAGTTAAAGCGACGCATTGCTGAATCGCAAAAAGTGCTCTGGTCCTAAATCCTTCCGGGGCTGAAGTGGGTAAGAACTGGTAAGATGAAATATATATGTATACACTATATGGTCAAAAGTATTGGGAAACCTGCCTTTATACATGCATGAACTTTAATGGCATCCCAGTCTTAGTCCGTAGGGTTCAATATTGAGTTGGCCCACCCTTTGCAGCTATAACAGCTTCATCTCTTCTGGGAAAGCTGTCCACAAGGTTTAGGAGTGTGTCTATGGGAATGTTTGACCATTCTTCCAGAAGCGCATTTGTGAGTTCAAGCACTGATGTGCACGAGAATGCCTGGCTTGCAGTCTTCGCAATGTGTTCTATCAGGTTGAGGTCAGGACTCTGTACAGGCCAGTCAGGTTCTTCCACCCCAAACTTCAATGGACCTTCATTCAGTCCACCATTAGAGATCTTAGCAATCGATGTTGGCCCAAAATTCAAAACAATATGACCCCTCAAATGTCCCAAGCCTTGAAATCCCTCCAAAAAAGAGAGGACTTAGTTATAAAACCATCTGATAAGGGTGGCAACATAGTAATCATGTCACATCCTCAATACCGTAAGATGTGCCTTGACCTACTTAAAAACCGAGAATGGTATTGTAAAATTCCTCAGGAATGGGTCTTAGTTTTCCATGGTGAATTGAAAGTACTATGTACTGATGCTTTCCTTGTAGGCCTAATTGGTAACAAAAACATTCAAATATCTCATTCCCCAATTATCAAAACTTGCCACCTTTTATGCCTTACCCAAGGTGCACAAGAATTTGAATAGCCCCCCCATGGGAGACCCATCATCTCCGGGAACGACTCAACTGAAAAGGCGGGCAGATATGTTGATTCGTTCTTGATGCCTCATGTTGTTGGCTTGTCAGAGACACCTCTGACTTATTGAAACATTTGGAGGGGATCCATGTTCCCCCGGATGCTCTGCTCATTGCTGTGGATATTGAGGCCCTGTACTCCAGTATCCCGCACGAGCCGGGCATCCGGTTGATTGGATCCTTCCTTGACGAACAGGACCAAACTACTTGGTCACATAATCAGTTTTTACTGAACCTTCTTCAATTTTTCCTTTCTCGTAACTTTTTTACGTTTCAAGTTCAAATCTATTTACAACGTCAGGGGGTCGCAATGGGCACTTGCTGCGCTCCCTACTATGCCAACCTCTATCTTGGAGGTTGGGAGAGATGGATATTTTCTTGCGAGTCCCACACTCGGTTCAGTAATCGCATTATGAATTGGTTCAGTTTCATTGATGATTTGTTTATCATATGGAACGGTCCCAAAAAATAACTTTTAGAATTTTTGAGCATGCTTGACAATAGTGATTTCAATTTTGAAATTTACTCATACCGTTACCTCCCATCAGATATCCCTTTTGGACTTTACGATATCTATTACTGATGATGGAGGCTTATCAACAGATCTGTATCGCAAACCAAGTGCTGGCAATACTACATTGCACGCCGCAAGTGCCCATCCCGCCCCCTTGATTAGGAGCATACCCTACACACAGTATCTGCGTCTTCGCAGGAACTGCTCTACAGAGATGGATTTCATTCACCAATCAATCGAATTACAGAATAGGCTTTTAGCCAGAGAGTATTCTCGATCCCTATTAAAGAAAGAGTTTAATAGGGCCAAAAATAAAACCAGAACTGAATTACTGTTCTCCAAACAGTCAAAAACCCATACTTCCACTGTTAAATTTATTACGCGCTATTCTGCACATGAAAATAGTCTACGGTCTTTAATCTCTTGCCATTGACACCTACTTGCAGAGGACTACACCCTGTCTAAGTATGTGCGTCCCCATCCTGAGCTAGTCTTCTGGAGAGCTACGTCACTATGTGACACTCACCTCGAGTCATTATTCCCTTTCTGCCTCGGGGAATTCGGCCCCCCGAGGCACGCATCGTGGGGCATGCAGCTGACACCCCTGGGTGACTGAGGGCAAAGGAATTTATCTACTCACAGGGGACTGGTATCCTTCACGCCACCATGCCAACTGCTGCACTCGCTGTGTCATTTATCTCATGACCTGCTAGTACCACGCGTTCTACGTTGGCAAAACTATTCGTGAATTCAGCCAAAGAATCAGGAATCACGTGCACTATTCTAGTATTGGGACAATTATTACACCGGTGACCCGACACATAGGCCTACATCATGGGTTTGATAACTCATTGGTCTCCTTTTTTGTTTTGAAAGTTGTGCAACCTAACCCTAGAGGGGGAGATTGGGATAACATGATTCTAAAAACCGAGACCTTATGGATTGAAAGTCCCCCCTGGCCTTAACAAACTTAATAGCTATCGTCCCTTTCTGCAGTAGTGCGAGTCTACGGTGCCTGGAGTGGGCTATGTCTGCCGGGGACTCGGTTGCCCTGTGATGGTACAGTCAAGTCTAAATTGTCTAATGTTATTTTTAAGTATATCTCTTGACACTATGGATCCCCCTTTCTACAATACCTTCCTCACAAGTTATAAGATGTTGCTCTGTCCTAATTGTTCTATGATGTGTTTATGCATTTTTTCATAGTCCACCATGATTTGCCCTCCTTGGTTTTTCCTCCTTGGCTTATGGGATCTGCTGTGACCCCTCTGGTACACCTACATGGTTCTTTCCCCATTGGCAGGTGTGTGATTTCTCCTCTCCAGCACTATTCCTGGGTGGCCACTAGATGGCGCCTATGGCGGCGCTGTTGTGATGAGGGAAGCCCAAGGGACACTTCCCAAACGATTGTTCGGTGTGTCCCTTGTGGCAGGTTTGCGCTGCACACCTTGGGATGCACGCGCATCCCGGGATCGTATCCATTGACGTCATTATGCTGCGTGGCGTGTCACCTAATTCGGATAGGCGAAAGTACTTAAAATGGCCGACCACTGCATCCATAGTGCATGGTGGCGGTGGCAGTGTGAAGTTTCTCCGTTCGGTTTGGCGCATTGTAAATACTTCCTTCCCACAACCCGGGAGTCTCTTGCTGGAATATGGCTAAGCTTTGATTATTTATACATCTATCTGTATTTCTTCTTTGTAGACCATTGCCCCTTGTGGGGATTCATGCGTCACTGGCCCCTATACTTTCTATGTGTGCTGCTACAGTGGGGAAGGCTACACTATTACCTAGTCTGATACCTATGTGCCTTTTACCACTCCACACTGCCCATTATACACAGTCGACCATTAGCTGTGGTGAGTAGCTCCCCTAACCCTGGCTCTATTTGTTCATTGGGATCTATTGGGTCTGTTTGCTTAAGGTATCTTTGTAATTTTTTAGCGTCTTCATTTGACTAATGGAATCTTCAGGGATTGGATATTCACATATGCCTTGTCAACTCTCACACACCTAAGCCCCTTAATTCACTTTTGGCTCCAGGTGCGTACACTGCGTGAGAAAAACGTTCCATATGTGCTATGTGTGCTTTTGATCAGATTGATACACATTGATGAATATTATATATGCAACTTTTATCTTCTTATTTTTCATAGTGGACCCGTTTTCTGCCTTGGCACCCACACCTGCCCCTGGGAGGGCTTATTCATCCACGCTGGCCTTTGGGACCGGTTTGGCGACCTTTGGCTGAGTGGCCCCCTATATGTGCTTTGGAGGACCCCCTTGGGTGATGTTTCATGGTGGGCAGATCACTTATGTTATGTTGATTTTTGACTGAGACCTCCCTAAGGAGCTTGCGCCCTATGGGAGCTCTTGGTCAATAAATGATAAATTATTCTACAAATGTATGAAATTATGGTTGTATTATTGTGTGTTTCCTGTAGAGCACCTTCACAACTGAAACTGTCTTTCTGACGAAGCAGTTGTAACCGCGAAACATGTAAGATCGCAAGCCGGATGAACCTCTCTGGACTCCTTTGTTGGGGTTTCGCCATCAGATCCTCGGGCTGCCAGTTTCAGATAACTTGTAAAGATTGTTTTTCCAATCATTGTTTATGCAATGTCTAGCCCGTCTCTGTAGGGCATTGTGTATGTCTTTTTTTAATGATGATTTAATATAAATAAAAATACTGAATATTTTAATTAAGCAAATTGGTGTTATGTACTGTCAAAGTCCATGTTTGCCTCCACTCCCATATTTTCTTCAATATATTTGGACGTAGGTACTGTATCATAATGCTATTGGTGGCTTCAATGAAAATATCATTGAGGTGAATTAGAGTGGAGACTGCGAGCGACAACAGTGCCTGACCTCACAAATGTGCTTCTGGAGGAATGATCAAACACTCCCATAGACATTCCTAAACCTTGTGGACAGACTTTCCAGAAGAGCTGAAGCTGTTATAGCTACGGACTAAGACTGGGATTCCATTAAAGTTCATGTGTGTAAAGGCAGGTGTCCCAATACTTTTGACAGCATTGTGTATTTTTTTAACCACTTCAGCCCCGGAAGGATTTGCCCCCTTCCTGACCAGAGCCCTTTTTGCGATTCGGCACTGCGTCGCTTTAACTGACAATTGCGCGGTCGTGCCACGTTGTACCCAAATTAAATTTGCGTCCTTTTTTTTCCCCACAAATGGAGCTTTCTTTTGGTGGTATTTTACCACTGATCGCCGCTATAAACAAAAGAAGAGCGACAATTTTGAAAAAAAAAAAAAAAACAAATTTCTTACTTTTTGCTAAAATACAAATCCAAAAAAAAAAAATATATAAAAAAAATTTTTTGGCGATTTATATTCTTCCTTATATCTGTGATAAAAAAAATCGCAATCAGCGTTTATTGATTGGTTTGTGCAAAAGTTGCCGCGTTTACGGATGATGAGAATTAATTTCTGGGGTTTTTATTATTTTTTTATTTTTTACCAGTAATGGCGGCAATCTGCGTTTTTTTTAGCGGTACTGCAATATTGCAACGGACATGTCGGAACATTTTGACACTTTTCTGGGTCCATTTGCATTTATACAGTGATCCGTGCTATAAAAATGCACTGATTACTGTGTAAATGCCATTGGCAGTGAAAGGGTTAACCTGGGGGGTGCTCTAAGGGTTAACTATGTTCCCTGGGCGTGTTCTAACTGTCTTAGTGTTTGACTGGCAGGGGGAGGGGAGTGATCACAGCTTCTATATAGAGGAAGGCTGTGATCACAGCCCTTCCCCCTCTTACAGAACGGAGACCCGTGTTTACTTACACGGACCTCCGTTCTTTCACTCCGGGGGGGCATCGCGGGTAGCCGGCGGAGATCGAGTCCGCCGCACCCGCTCCCTGGCCCCCCCGGACACAGTGAGTGTGCCTCCGGCGGCGCGCGCGGGCTCACAGTGCGTGATCTGGCAGCCGCCGTCATATGACGGCGGTTTGCCCAGGAGAGCCATCTTGTCGCCGTCAACCTGCGGTTGACGGTCGGCAAGTGGTTATTAATGCAAGACTTTGTGAGAAAGAGTGGGGCTTAGCTACTACTTGTGGATGTGGCTTACCATCACAATTCCAAAGCACCCAAACCTTTGTAAGTGAAAGCAACAATGCTTTCACTTGCTAGCCGCCTCTTTTATGTCTTGTTGGTTGATTTTTCTGAAATGAAGCATCAATATCTTGCAAACACAGCATAGATTATTTTATTCTTGCAATGAAAAGCAGACCAAATACAAGGTATAGAAAGCCAATATAGCAAAGCCGGCACACGCGTTTCAGCCCAAATAGGGTCTTACTCATAGCTAGGTATGGAAAGGATATCCAGCATTTCCACTATCACACAATCGGATAGACACTGTAGTCGGCGATTCCACAATGGTTTTTACGATTCCTGGCCATTTTGATGTACCCTTTATCACCCCAGCTTGGGCTCCAGCTGCAAAGAATGTATACAAATAATATTACAGATGCAGAAATTTAGCACACACTTAATATTCTCTGCAGAGTTCTAGTAGAATGTATATAGTAGCACTATCATTAAATATGGCTGCGGCTGTCCTACACTACCATTCTGAAATCTTTAGTTTAGTTAATCCTCTTTAGTAGACCTCATGTGACCAACTGCCTAGGTACCTGGTCACTTGAATGGCCAATGTGGGATCTCCACGCATTGATTTTTGAGGCCATCATATCTATTTTTGGGAGTCTGTTATCTTTCAGAGAGTAGGGAGGGCAGGATTGCCATGTTTGATGAAAGGTCCACTTTAAATCTGACTCAGGCAAACCCTGAGGAGCTGTATTTGTCGTTCACTAATAAAGCCACGTTTTATCTGATAATAAAAAATAAAGCCAAGTAACACTTTTTATATATTTTTCCTACAATACATAAATTGGCATGACAATATGTGCCTGTTTCACAGATCAGCTATGCAGAGCGGTATAAGTGCCAGTTATAACTGTCGCGACATAACATTGTGTTGTCTTTTTATCAACAAATACTCTTTATGAAGTTCTAATTTAAATATTTTCTCTTTTAATTTGTAAAATGTGTAGCGCCCTCTACTGGGTAGGAGCTTAGAGAGAAGTTTTTGTATAGGTGGGGCAAATCTAGTCAGGCCTGAGTGTTTTGATTCTGGGCTTTGAATGGCTCAGGGTAGGGCTGAGTGACTCACAGGTGGTGTCATCAGGACCTCCCACTTCTTTCCAGAAGGTTCTGGTGTTTTCTGGAAAGAGAGGTGGAGAGGGGAGGTGTAGCCACCTGGGGTATTCTGAGGAGCTCGGACCAATCCCCAACTTGGATTGGTAGGGGCCAGGCCTCCTCAAATATCCAGGGTCAGCCCAGTTGGGGAGGAGAGGTCGGGTGGAAGAAATGGAGATGGTGTAGTGAGGAGGCTGTTGGGGCATCAGGGAGCCCCTAATCTGGGAGGGTGACCTCGGCCTGGTGCTCGGGTACATCCAGAAGAAGAGAAGAGGCAGAAGTGAGAGAGCGGGAGAGAGAGTACTGCCGAAGAGATCTCCAGGAGAGGAACTACAGGTGTCAGAAGTCAGTGAGTGATGCACACCCTAGAAAGCTGGAAGAGGCACATTGGAGCAGATTGGGGTGAGAGACAGTCTGAGAAGGGTGCAAGAGCCAGTTGGGACTGTGGTATCACTGTGGCAGTGGAGAGGGCCGTTGCAGCCAGGAGGGCTGGCAGGGCCTGGGAGAGGAAGGGCTGGGAGCAGCAGTCCATCAAGGCTAGCTAGCGCGCCATGTACTTTGCTACACTTTGGGAGCCCGTGGTCCCTGCCTGTAATGGGCAGTTCAGAGGCCGTGCTAAAGCAACAGCAGGCCTCAGCATGTGCTAGTTAGACCTGAAGCAAGTTTTGTGCTGGAGGAGAGGAACAGGTGAAGAAGCAAGTTTTGTCCTGGAGGAAGAGGAGAAGTGTATATACAGTTGTGTATATAGAAGTGGTCCCGATTAAGAACTGTTCAGTTCTTGGGCATCCCATAACTAATCTTTTTTCGCCATCCAAGTTAAATCCCCTAAATAAAAAATAAAAAAAAGTACCAGCCTGCTTTCCTGACTCCGGGTCCAAGGACATGTGTGATTGAGGGCAGAGTGACAGGTGAACCACTATATTCAGCAACCCCCAAGGGGGCAATGGCTACAAATGTATACCTGTTTTTAATCAGCCAATAGTCAGCTCCCTTCTCTCTACCATATCCAGCTGCCAGTACTGCATGGTTAAGGTTCCCTGGACGGCATTTAGGGTCATAGTACACACCTTGTACACAAAATAGAAAATATGTTAAAAAGGTCAGTTTAATTTTCTATATATACGAACAACTGTAAATGAAAAAAAAGTATTGATCTACTATATGGCCAAAAGTAGAATAAAAAGCGGACAACCCCTCCACGTTTTTGAGCTCAGATGTTGCAAGTGAAGGGTACTATTACTGCTACATCACCTTGCCTAAAAAGACGTTTTAGGCAACAGTGTGCATCCAACTATAGGAACCTTACCCTATCCACAGGTGTCAAACTGGCGGCCCTCCAGCTGTTGTGGAACTACAAATCCCATGAAGCATTGCAAGGCTCACAATTACAAGCATGACTCCCACAGGCAGAGGCATGATGGGACTTGTAGTTTCGCAACAGCTGGAGGGCCGCCAGTTTGACACCCATGCTTGCTATTGGATCCAAAATTAAATGTAGTGCATGCTGTAGCTGGGTTGTAACCTGCCCAAGTTGTTGTTTACTCTTTCTGGGCTCTGCAGGTCTTCCCTATGCCTGTTGGGGTTAATTTAGGGTTGCCACCTCATCCCTTTAAACCCGAACACATATGAATTACACAGGTTCTGTGGCTGATTAAGGTGGTAATTAAACTCACTTGGTGCCTTATCTGCATTAAATTAGCCTCAGAACAACCTGTGTAATTCAGAGGGATGAGGTGGCAACCCTAGGTTAATTAGTTCTGTCTGTTGCTGGAGGAGATTCCAGTAAGCAAAGCAGGAGGGTCAATTCTCTGAGTTATGAATATGTGACCCAGACAATCCCTGAGGAGCTGCATTTAGAGTTTTGGCTGGGCGAGATGATAAAAGGTTTTAGAGCACCTTTCCAAACATTTAATTTACCCATTCTGGGCTCTGCAGGTCTGCCCTAAGCCTGTTGGGGTTGATTGATTCTGCCTGTTGCTGAAGGAGGTTCCAGTAAGCAAAGCACGAGGGTCAACTCCCTGGGTTATGAATATGCGATCCCTGAGGAGCTGTATTTGGAAGTATGGCTTGAGGAGAAGATGATAAATGTTTGAGAGCACCTTTCCAGAGCTGTTATTTACCCATTCTGGGTTCTGCAGGCCTTCTCTTATAGCCTGTACACATGGTCCAACTGTCGGTTGTACGATAATCTGACTGTTAGTATGCGCGATTACAACAGCCAACGTTCAACAGTCATACAACATGAGTTGACTGAGCAAACTATAAACTTTTGTTGGCCAACAAGCCGTTGTACGACTGTTGACTCGTGTGTACAGAAGTTGGACCAACAAAAGTTGTGAGAACACCCATGCTCTGAATCCAGGAAGTGCTTGGTCGTATAAACCTTTGTTCCTAATTAACAAATCACATTCACCTGAACTTCCTTGTTATACGCTCATAACACGTCACTACGTCCGGCTTTGTTGGCCGATTATTTGACTCATGTCAGTACGCTAGACACAACCGCCAACAGCCGATTGTTGGACGTGCATTCGTATAAGTCGCACCGTGTGTGTGAGGCATAAGGACTAGTGGGGTTGACTGGTTCTGCCTATTGCTCCATGAAAAATGTATGGAGCACCTTTCCAGGACTGTCTTGGCACTGGGACCTTGCCTTGGGAGAATGCCTTGCTGGTTGAGCCGCATCTCAGGTGAAGGCATGTGCTGAAGGCCCAAGAACTTGAACTTAAGCTAGGATGATTTTATAAAGGACGCTGAGCTGGAAAAAGTATCTTCTTGCTAAAGAATGTCACAAAGGAACGCTAGTACAAACCTCTGTATGGACATTGTAAGAAGAGATTGCCCACAAATTATGGGATCTCGATTTCCAAAAGGGACAGAAAAACAAACTTGATCACTGCAACTAAAGAAGGATGTGACTGATCTTACAGGATCATAGTTCTGTGTGGCCATTCTATTTCCAGCATTTATCTGAGGTTGTTCTTAAAGGGCCTACTGCTAATTTAAAATAGCTGTCCTCCATTTTAGTGCTATTTTTATCCTGCATCCCTAAACCCTCTCTCCTAGAACTGAGATCCGCAATAAAAGGGTTGTGTGACTCGTACCCAACTTATTTTCTGCTCCACCATAAACCATGGACCAGACCTTGAAGCAGAACTATAGGCAAAAATGTTTTCTTCTTTTATTATTTTGCCATCTGTATCCCATTGGGGAGATACACCTTTGCTTCCTGTCCTATAGCCAAAACAGGAAGAGAGAGGAAATCCCTGCAAATTGAGGGAATCCCTTGGGGGCCCCCCAGGTCATCAGAACTAGTGTTCACTTTGGAAATTTTTCCCTTTTTTACTGTTCTGGGGACAGCCCACGATTTGGAATTTTCTTTTACTTTCATTTGCAGTGATCATTTTAAACATGACAAATAGAGAGGGTGAATCTCCCTAAGGGGGTCAGAGGTAGCAATAATACCCGGTGTTTTAATCCATCTCCACAGTTTAAAACTAAAAATGTACCTTTATACTTTAAAGGGTAAGTTCACCTTTACAACAAAATCTGTAAGGTGAACTTACACAGCATGCCCTCCTCATCCCTCCCGGTCCCGCTGACCTGCATTGCGGGGATCTCCCGTTCTCAGCCCTGCTATAGCCGCCTCACGGCTCTGGGGCTTAGAAATCTCCAGAGCTTAATCTCCTAAATGTACCCCATTAGGTGGGACGTTTAGGAGCATTCTAATTGGTCGACGTGGTCACATGGGCGGCGCTGACCAATCAGAACTCACGTAGCCTGTCCTCTCAGCGGGGAAGACGCATGGCTGCAGAGGGGATTTCTAAGCCCCAGAGCCATGAGGCGGCTATAGCAGGGCTGAGAACGGGAGATCCCCGCAATGCAGGTGAGGAGGGCATGCTTTTTTCTGTAAAGGTGGACTCACACTGACAGAGTGTTGCGAGGAGTGCCGATCAGGGGCATCTCCTCTCACAGAAGACCTGGGCATGTAATTGGGACACTGATCAGTGCCCTGATTACAGCAAAGCCCTACCAGTGCCACCAATCAGTGCCCATAAGTGATGCCAATCAGTGCCGCCCACCAGCGCCGCCCATTAGTGCCCATCAGTGCTGCCTATACGTGCTGACTATCAGTGCCCACCACTACTGCCCATCAGTGCCCACCACTACTGCCTATCAGTGCCCATCAGTGTGCCATATTAGTGCCTCCTCATCAGTATCCCCTCATCAGTGCCCATAAATGCCCCCTCATCAGTGCCCATAAGTGCCACCTCATCAGTGCCCATCAGCGCAGCCTCATCAGCGCACATCAGTGAAGGAGAAAAATGACTTCTTTACAAAACTTACGGACAGAAAAGAAAATTCTAAAAAAATAAAATTCCCAGCACTGATTAAATACCACCAAAAGAAAGCTCTATTTGTGTGAAGATAAAAAATTAATTTGGGCACAGTGTTGCACATCCGCGCAATTGTTATTCAAAGTGCAACAGTGCTGAAAGCTAAAAAATGGCCCGGGCAGGAAGGGAGTGAAAGTACCCTGTATTGAGGTGGTTAAGAAACAATTTGCTATCCCACCATGCCACCTGGAGGTCACCTACTATTGATAAGGGGTTGCTACACAACCTTGTGCTATCAGTTTAGAGAAAGCCCTTTTTAGTTCCAGCATGATTGTGCCCCTGTTCATGAAGACATGGTTTGATGAGCTTGGTGTGGAGGAATGTGAATGGCCTGCACAGAACCTTGAATTCAACTTTATTGAACAGCTATGGGATTCAATGAACTGTTGACTGCGAGCCAGGCCTTCTCAACCATACTTGCTACCTGACCTCAAAAATGCTTCTTTACTTTTATGGAAACAAATTCCCTTAGACACACGCTAACATTTTGTGGAAAGCCTTCCAAGAAGTGTGGGCACTAGTATAGCTGCAAAGTAGGGTTGTCCCGATACTAGTATTGGTACCGATACCGAGCATTTGCACGAGTACTTGTTCCGATATTTCGTAGTAGCACAGAGGAGGACACAGAGGGGAGGATACAGAGACACTCAGGGATGATCTGCGCAGCGGTGGGGGAAATTACAATCAGTGATCTCCCCTCCGCGGCATTCAGCTGCTTCATTGAAAGCCGCACAGGGAGAGTGTCCCTGTATCCTCCTCTGTGTCCTCCTTTGTGCTACTCCGGCCCCCCCTCCTCCTCCAGTTCTTGTGTCCAGCTCTGTGTTCTCCTCTGCCCCCCCTCCGGTCCCGATCTGTCCTCCTCCGCCCCCTCCCTCCAGTCCCGATCTGTCCTCCTCCGCCCCCCCTCCAGTCCCGATCTGTCCTCCTCCGGTCCCCCTCTGGTCCCGATCTGTCCTCCTCCGCCCCCCCTCCGGTCCCGATCTGTCCTCCTCCGCCCCCCCTCCGGTCCCGATCTGTCCTCCTCCGCCCCCCCTCCGGTCCCGTG
>BLSH010266822.1:2063725-2077343 GCA_018402905.1 Glandirana rugosa | reverse complement strand
CCGGCCCCCCCCCCCTCCCCTCCGATCCCCTCTGTGCTCCTACCGTTCTCCCTTTGTCCTGGGATTGTTCAGGATTGAGAGCGGAGGAAAGATCCGGTAAATCTGTCATTTACCGGTTCTTTCCTTTTCTGAATGAACAGAGTCAGTGACTCTGTCCATTCACAACTGAGCATTGTAAACTGTGTGTTACGATGTCTGTTTATGAATGGAGAGGAGCCGCTGTCTCCTCTTCATTCATCTTCAGTGCTGCTGAGAAAGGGACTGGGGAATCTCTATCTTCAGCCCCTTTCTCCTTGTCTCAAAGGGGAGATATTGGGGGTCCATTTAGACCCCTGATATCTCACCAAAGCCCCCCCAGCAGGGTTGATTTAAAAAAAAAAAATGTAAAAAAAAAAAAAAAAAATGTACGTATAATTGAAAATAAAATAAAAAAAACAATGGCTTCGTCCACTCCCCCCCCCCCAAAAAAAAAGAAAGCATTGTAAAAAAAAATATATAAATTGTAAAAAATTATAAAAAAATGAATGGTAAAAAATAAAATTGTGAAAAAAAAATAAATTCAAAACTACTGCCAGTCTACGCCTCATCAGCGCCTCCTATCAATGCCCATCAGTGCTGCATATTAGTACCACTGTCACATGACATCGGCGAGTACTTAAAAAAAAGTATTGGTACTTGTACTCAGTCTTAAAAAAGTGGTATCGGGACAGCCCTACTGCAAAGGGTGGCGCAGCTCTATATTAATGCACATGATTTTGCAATGGGTTGTACACATGCTGCAACTGTATAGAAAAACGATATTAAGTGAGCAGTACCTCCTGTCAAACTTTCCATTGAGCATTGAGATCCATGGGGCTGCACCGCAACCGTGAGCCAAGTGCTTGGCTTGTGGTTGCGACGCAGATTAGCGATGTAAAATTGCTATTCAGCATTTAGAAAATAAAAGATGCAAAAAGACCTCAGGAGGCAGTAGAAGCAACTCTGAAATGCGAAAGGCATTATAGAGGGTGGCAAGCATCATTGCCCGCTGAAAGAGCCCTAAAACTGTAGATCTGCACTGGGTACAAATAAATCATACATACCTCTTTTGTACAGTTGGAAGGACCTTTGAGAAGCATCCATTGCCACAGACACGGGTCCCACGGTTCCCACCACTTTTTGAAGTAACCGTTCATTCCCAAATTGCAATGTCTCATAAGCCCAGCACGTAACAGCGTTAGGAGCAGAGGAGCAGCGCCCTTGCTGGTGAATGGATAAAATCAATACTATTAGGTACAGGATTCAGGGTCTAACGTTTCTGATAACTTACTGCCCATGCCAACCAATTAAACTCTAGGCATATACAGTTGTGCTCATAAGTTTACATACCCTGGCAGAATTTATGATTTCCTTGCCATTTTTCAGAGAATATGAATGATAACACAAAAACATTTCTTTCACTCATGGTTAGTGTTTGGCTGAAGCCATTTATTATCAGTCAACCGTGTTTACTCTTTTTAAATCATAATGACAACAGAAACTACCCAAATGACGCTGATCAAAAGTTTACATACCCTGGTGATTTTGGCCTGAAAACATGCACACAAGTTGACACAAAGGGGTTTGAATGGCTATTAAAGGTTACCATCTTCACCTGGGATCTGTTTGCTTGTAATTAGTGTGTGTGCATTAAAGGTCAATGAGTTTCTGGACTCCTGACAGACCCTTACATCTTTCATCTAGTGATGCACTGATGTTTCTGGATTCTGAGTCCTGGGGAAAGCAAAAGGATGGTCAAAGGATCTGCGGGAAAAGGTAGTTGAAATGCATTAAACAGGAAAGGAATATAAATAGATATCCAAGGAATTTAAAATGTCAATCAGCAGTGTTCAAACTCTAATCAAGAAATGGAAAATGAGGGATTCTCTTGAAACCAAACCACGGTCAGGTAGACCAACTAAAACTGCTGATTGGCATTCTCAATTCCTTGGATATCTTTTTATATCCCTTTCCTGTTTTATACAGTTCAACTACCTTACTACCTATTAGTGGAAGGAATAGTGTCCCATCATTGTTGTCAGTGGAATAAATGGCCTATTCATTGGTGTCAGCGGAAGGAATAGAGCTCCATTGTTGGTGTCAGTGGGAGGAATAGTGCCCCATCATTGACACCAGTGGGAGGAATAGTGCTCCATCGTTGGTGTCAGTAGGAGGAATAGTGCCCCAGCATTAGTATCAGTGGAAGGAATAGTGCCCCATCATTGATGCCAGTGGGAGGAATCATTCTACATGGTTGGTGTCAGTGGGAGGAATAGTGCTTGATTATTGTTGTCCGTAGGAGGAATAGTGCCCAATCATTGACGCCAGTGGGAGGAATTGTGCTCTATCATTGGTGTCAATGGAAGGAATAGTGTCCCATCATTGTCAGTGGAAGAAACGGCCTCAGCATTGGTGTCAGTGGAAGGAATAGTGTCCCATCATTGGTGGAAGTGGGAGGAATAGTGCTCAATCTTTGGTGTCAGTGGGATGACTAGTGCCCCAGCATTAGTATCTGTGGAAGGAATAGTGCCCCATCATTGATGCTAGTGGGAGGAATCATTCTACATGGTTGGTGTCAGTGGGAGGAATAGTGCTTGATCATTGTTGTCCATAGGAGGAATAGTGCCCCATCATTGACGCCAGTGGGAGGAATTGGTGTCAATGGAAGGAATAGTGTCCCATCAGTGTTGTCAGTGGAAGAAATGGCCTCATCATTGGTGGCAGTGGGAGAAATAGTGCCCCAGCATTAGTATCAGTGGAAGGAATAGTGCCCCAGCATTAGTATCAGTGGAAGGAATAGTGCCCCATCGTTGGTGTCCGTTTCAGGAATAGTGCCCCATCGTTGGTGTCGGTGGGAGGAATAGTGCCCCAGCATTAGTATCAGTGGAAGGAATAGTGCCCCATCATTGACGCCAGTGGGAGGAATCATGCTCCATTGTTGGTGTCAGTGGGAGGAATAATGCCCCGTCATTGGTATCAGTGAGAAGAATAGTGCCTCATATCAGTGGGAGGAATAGCAAGCAAAGGACTACATCCAGCCTGTGGGCCACAATTTGGAAACCTCTGAGTTTATAGTTCCATATAACAAGAGGAGTAGATCAGAAATTAGTCACACATTGGCTGTCAAATACAGCCAATGTTTTGAGGCCCCGCAGTGTTGTTTCCTAATATTGTCTTTATTGTCTCTTTGTTGATTTGAGTAAGAAACCCTGCGAGGCCTCAAAAATTTGGCTATATTTGATACAAATAAAACCATATTAATCTATGATCTCTAAGTGCACGTTGGTGACTCTACTATTGTGGTATCGCCATCCACTGCTGTCACTATGAGCACCATCCAGTTTCACCGGTCACAACACTGTATGGAGTGCAGCCCAGAACTGTATTACTTTTTAATTAGCGCTTCAGGCTGAGATTACTTATTCAGATTTAACCCTAGTATCCCATTCTATACAATCCACGTTTTAGCATATACAGTAGCATGAGTGTCAGATTAAATTAGGAAAATAGGAGGTTGCCCAGGGACATCGTTTTCAGGTGGGCCCATGGGGAACACCAATGTGTTGGGATAATGTATGTGTACTGTACGTGTAACATGGTATTTGCAAATATAATGTGTGTTGCATGATGCAGTCCATTATTTCTCAATGGGCCACCAAAGCACCACAACCCACGTACAATCAGACCTGCGCCATTTTTTCTACAGTGGTTTGCATCTGTGCATTCTGGTGTGCCGCCTAGGTGCTTTGGGGTGCCAAACTAAAATGGCACTGCAATGTGCAATTTTGCAATGTGTTTCATTACCACTCCTTTGTATGGGTATGAGGATTCCAGTGCAAGTCCACGATCAATGATGTATCTAAAGGCCAATCCCATCCATCCTCCATTACATCCGTGGTTTCCATAGCACCCACTGCAATCCACAAGCTGCTGTTCGCTCAGTGGCTTCAACTTTCCTGTCTTCAGCTTCATCTGGCATTCTAGAGAGCCTGCTGTACTGAAAGCCCAGCAAGAGCCACACTGTCCCTGCAAATATGAACAATGCTGAGAATCAGATGCATTGTGATTGTACAATGTAGATTCACCAGACCCCCAAATAAAGAAACAATGGTAATGCGATCCTGATAGTTCCCTCACTGGTGTCAGTAGTTTTTCATTTTTATTTTAATTTCATTTATTTTTTTAACATTTCATTTTTATTTATTTTACAATTTTATTTTTTATTGTTTTTTTACAATTTTTGTTTAGGAGCCCCGTTGGGGGCTTTGATGAGATATCAGGGCTCTAAACAAACCTCAGCCCTCAATCTCCATCTGTGTAACCTCAGCTGCACAGAATGAATGGACAGGAATAGTTGTGCACGAGCCTCCCATTCATTCAGAAATTGAAGTATAGTAAAAAAAACAGTTTACTATGCTTCAGTTATGAATAAACCAATTGGTACCAATCACTGACTCTGTCCATTCAGAAAAGGAAGGAGCCGGTAAATGACAAATTTACCAACCCGTTCCCATCTCTCCATCATGACTCATCTTCTACAGCAGCTGGCAGGAGCGAGGAGGGGGGAAGACAGCAGCTCTGTGGGGGGACCAGGGAAGCACACAGGGATCCTGGGAACAGCAGAAGACAAGTAAACTGGATAGAGGAAAATGGAGGAGATTGGTTCTTCTAAATGGCCCCCCTGCCATCCCTCCTATTCAGCTGTACAAGGGATGCACGCGGGCCCCCTGGGCCATGGGGCCCGGTTGCAATTGCAACCCCTGCAACCCCTATCGTTACGCCCCTGATGATATCTATAATCCCCAATGACAGTTCCATGTTAGAGTAGAGGTATTTTACTCACCTCACCAGTGGGCCGTGTGTCCCACTCTCCTATCTTCTGACCCTGCAACCTTCAGGTTCTTCAGCATTCGACACTTCCCAGAGTGTCAGATACTTGTATCCCCCACCATGCAAATTTATTTCTTCCTCCAACTGCTATGTCACTATAGGACTCGGTGATGTAGAATTGTTGGAGGAGGAAACTACACAGAGAGGTGGAAGACACAGATATTCAACACTCCCAGAAGTGTTCAATGCAGAAGAGACTTGCAGGGGCTATGGGACTAGAACAGAGGGACGGTAGGAGACATGGGCCACCATAGAGCTGAGTATAATAACTCTTCTCTTTCTTGAAGCTGGCATTGGGGATTATTGCTATACTGGCTAGGGTTGCTTTCAGGTCACAGTTTATTAACATTCAGCGAGGGCTCCTTTAAATGTGATGCCTATCATTACACTGTGTGTGAGGTGTTCCTAAACTGCATGCAGGTATTTGAGAATATGCTCCTATCCAACTGCATAGGCTTGAACTTGAGATGCACCAAATGGAGATGAAATGCAGGATGCACTTGGCCGAAAACCAAAAATTACATTTTTTTAAATATATACATATTTTTATATATTCTTGTATTATATTTGACTTTTGAATTAATATAATCAATTTAAATTAATATGAATTTATTGCTGCCCATTATTGGCACCTTTAATGCAAGAAAAGCTCAAGAAAAATGCTATATGCAGTCTCTGACCAGTGGCCATCAGATGCAGCCCACCAGTGGCCATCAGATGCAGCCCAACAGTGGCCATCAGATGCAGCCCAACAGTGGCCATCAGATGCAGCCCACCAGTGGCCATCAGATGCAGCCCACCAGTGGCCATCAGATGCAGCCCAACAGTGGCCATCAGATGCAGCCCACCAGTGGCCATCAGATGCAGCCCAACAGTGGCCATCAGATGCAGCCCACCAGTGGCCATCAGATGCAGCCCACCAGTGGACATCAGATGCAGCCCACCAGTGGACATCAGATGCAGCCTATCAGTGGCAATCAGATGCAGCCCATCAGTGCACATCAGATGCAGCCTACCACCGCCTGGTTGTGCGATCTCACGCTGTGTCACGGAGCTGGATTTGAATCACCGGATGGCTGCTGTAACAAAGTCCCGCCTCCTGGACTGGCTCCTATGACACACTGATTCAATTTCACAAGCGGTGGTCTAGGAGGCGGGACATTGTTACAGCGTCCGCCAGATGATTCAAATCCAAGCTCCGTGACACAGAGGGAGCGCGTCGTACCAGGATAACACATGTGTGGCACCCGGGACGGACCACCCATTTTCGGCTCCATTATTGACACCTTTATTCTTTCGCCTGCACGCCGAAAACACCATTTCCGGCCGATATGTTTCGGCAGCCAAAATGTCGGTGAACTTCTAGCTTGAAGAGATGCTTTGAATTAAATGGTCCAGTATTTAAATACAGTTACCATACAATGTACTTGAGCTAATCTGCCCTGTGGTGTCTGCTGATGAAGTTGTGCCACCACATGCACCAATAGTTGTATGTCCCAGCAGTTCATGAACATTCTCTTTCTAAAAGCCTGTTATCAGTCCAAATTGCTGTAGTACGGCCATCAATCACTTGCCTATGCAGTTATAATGTGACATTAGCAGTTCTTGTCTAAGAAATTTACACAATTTGAAGAGGTGTAGATGTGAGACAATGGATCCAAAATTGGTTTAATTTCTTAGCCATACTGTAGAGCAGCAGCGGCCCATCCATTAGGGGCGCACAGGCGCTGTCCCCCCATCTATGCGTCCGGCCCCCTGATCTACATAGCAGAGCGCCGGACTAAGCATTCCAATGGAGGGAGTGTTTTTTTGAAACATGCGATTAAAGCCAGAGGCTCTAATAGGCTTCAAAAAAGGATGGGGCTCGGGGCACAGAGCACTGCACTCTGATCCAACCCAGTTGTGTGACACTAGCGAATGAATATTCACTATCGCCACATTGATCCTCCTCCCAGCCAATCAGGAAGCGGGTCTGAGACCCATCACCCAATTGGCTAAAAGGACAGGCAATCCTATTGGACACCTAGGAGAAAAAGGGAGGAGCCGCATGGCGGAAGCCACCGTGTTATATAGAAGACACAGGAGCCTGCCGGGCACCCGTAGAAGCCCGCTGGAGCCTGCAACCCACCCGTTGGCCGCTGAAGCCCGCAACCCGCCAGCTTTCCGCCGAACCCCACAACCCACCCGCCGGAGCCTGCAACCCGCCAGCTGCCTGCAGGAACCTGGCCACCGCCCGCCCCCACAACCGGTGGGGTAAGTGCCGGGGGGTGGGGTGTGCCGCTGCACACCGACTGACCTACAAACGGGGGTTGGTTATTTCCCGACCCCCAAAAGAAAACCCACCAGCCGCAAATGCTGTAGAGCACAACGACTCTCTAACGGGCCCTGATGAAAAGGCATCCAATAGCCTCAGAAATGTGTTGGCTTCTTGTCTTTGGACTTGATGAAATAGGTACTCTTGGACTCCTGAACCTTTGGTGTGATATTCTAGTTATCGATACACCTTCCAAAGTAATATACAACAGTGTATTCTTAGAAGAAGTACAAGTGACCCGGACCTTACTGTACCTCACGTAGGATTAGGAAGTGAGCACAACTCTAGTCTGAAGTGGAAAATATCTGTAACAGGGACATACCTGGTCCTTCACTTTTGTGACACACCCTTTAGTTCTCCAGTCAATTGATTTTGGAGCTTTAACATCCCATTTAGCTAATTGATTTGTGGAATTCAACTCTGTGATCTCAGGAGCCATAAAGCCTGTCATTGTGGCCACCACTTCCTCTGATGTCTGGAATGAAAAGAGAAGAATAGCTACAACAATATCTCAGAAATATATATTTTCATTTATACAAGGCTAGCTCACAAAAGTGGTCTTCCTCACTTTCATGTATGTTTTAGTGTGGCTACACCCATTTATAAAGAAGTACCAAGGATGGGGCAGTTGGAGAGTTCCATCCCAGGTGCTACGAATTAGTGGATGCATTGCCTGCAGACCATTCAGGTGAATTCACTGACCACCAATGTAAGCAGACACCTCTTCACTGGCCACCAATGTAAGCAGACACCTCTTCACTGGCCACCAATGCAAGGAGACACCTCTTTCCTGGCCACCAATGCAAGGAAACACCGTTTCCTTGGCCACCAATGCAAGAAGGCACTTCTTCACTGACTACCGATGTTAGGAGGCAACTCCTCGCTGACCATCAATGCAAGGAGACACCTCTTCACTGGCTACTAATGTAAGGAAGCATCTCTTCACTGGCTACCAACATAAGGAGGCACCTCTTAACTGGCCAACAATGTAAGGAGGCACCTCCTCACTGACTATTAATGCAAGGAGACACCTCTTCACTGGCTACCAGTGTAAGGAAGCACCTCTTCACTGGCCACCAATGTAAGGAGACACCTCTTCCTTAACCACCAATGCAAGAAGGCACTTCTTCACTGACTACCAATGTAAGGAGGCAACTCCTCGCTGACCATCAATGCAAGGAGACACCTCTTCACTGGCTACCGATGTTAGGAGGCACCTCCTCACTGACTATTAATGCAAGGAGACACCTCTTCACTGGCTACCAATGTACAGAGGCACATCTTCACTGGCACCAGTGTAAGGAAGCACCTCTTCCTTGACCACCAATGCAAGAAGGCACTTCTTCACTGACTACCAATGTAAGGAGGCAACTCCTTGCTGACCATCAATGCAAGGAGACACCTCTTCACTGGCTACCAACGTAAGGAGGCACCTCTTAACTGGCCAACAATGTAAGGAGGCACCTCCTCGCTGACCATCAATGCAAGGAGACACCTCTTCACTGGCTACCAATGTAAGGAGGCACTTCTTCCTTGGCCATCAATGCAAGGAGGCAGAAAAACGCAGTAAGAAATTATTTAATTAAAACTGGATTACAGGGCCTTTAAGTAGTGGATATGTATGGCTTATTTTTTGGAAAATAAGGATATTCTTTAGTGTCACTTTAACCACTTCAGCCCCAGAAGGATTTCACACTTTAGGACCAGAGCACTTTTTGCAATTCGGCACTGCGTCGCTTTAACTGACAATTGCGCAGTCATGCGACGTTGTACCCAAACAAAATTTGCGTCCTTTTTTTCCCACAAATAGAGCTTTCTTTTGGTGGTATTTGATCGCCTCTGCATGATTTCTGATCGCCGCTATAAACAAAAGAAGAGCGACAATTTTGCAAAAAACCCCAAATTTCTTACTTTTTGCTAAAATACAAATCCAAAAAAAATATATAAAAAAATATTTTTTTCCATCGGTTTTGACCAATTTATATTCTTCATCATATTTTTTGTAAAAAAAAAAAAATCGCATTTGGCGTTTATTGATTGGTTTGCGCAAAAGTCGCCGCGTTTACAGATGATGAGAATTCATTTCTGGGGTTATTATTTATTTATTTTTTTTACTAGTAATGGCGGCGATCTGCGATTTTTAGCGGAACTGCAATATTGCAGCGGACATGTCGGACCATTTTGACACTTTTTTGGGACCGTTGGCATCTATACAGCGATCAGTGCTATAAAAATGCACTGATTACTGTGTAAATGCTATTGGCAGTGAAGGGGTTAACCTGCAGGGGGTGCTCTAAGGGTTAACTGTGTTCCCTGGGCGTGTTCTAACTGTGTGTGGGCTGCCCTGGCTGGGGAAAGGGGATGATCACGGCTTCCATATAGAGGAAGCCTGTGATCATCGCCCTTCCCTCTCTAACAGAACAGAGATCCGTGTTTACATACACGGACCTCCGTTCTTTCACTGCGGGGGGGCATCGCGGGTAGCCGGCGGCGATCGAGTCTGCCGCACCCGCTCCCTGCCCCCCCCCGGACAGCACTAGTTATTACAGCCGCTGTCATATGACAGCAGTTTGCGATAACGAGCCACTCTGTCGCCGTCAGACGGCGGTCGGCAAGTGGTTAAGAACTGTTTTGACCCAGGTGGCAAGTACACAAGGTATGCCAGTGAGGGCATGCACATATATTTCATTAAAGGAAAACTCCACTTTTGTTAGAAAACATAATGCATCATATAAAAACAGCTACACAAGCCAATTTATTTGTTTTTAAAAATTACCTTTCCATTTCAATCTGCAGCCCCTGTAAGTCTGTATAAATTTTAAAACAAAAAAAAATTGCAATATGGCAACCTGGAGGCATTCTGTACCACGTTGGTGTATGGAATGCCCCCAGAAGTTCCTGCTTCAGTGATTGGTTCACTAATTTTCTCAAACATCGGTAATGATGAAGGCAACTACAATTTGAGGCATCCCTTGCAATAGGAATTTCATTATTGATGAGATACTCCCTAAGGCTTTTCTACTAAGACACTGCAGCTTTCCTCATTAAAACACTGAGAAAAAAAAAGTAAAAAAAATAATGCAAATGGAAAAGTGTCATTTAATTCAATTTAATTTTAGTTTCAAATTAGTGTACAAATTTGGAGGCACGTTCTTACCATGTCTGCCAGATGGTTCATTCCAACCTCATAAGTGTGAAGCCCCAGGCTGTACTCCAGATTGTGGATGGTGACAAATTTCAGAGTCTCTTCCCAGATCATCCGTCTTTCCATCTCTTCCATCTATGATGTCAGGAAATGGATATCATCATCACAACATGCAGGATACACATAATACAGATGCAGAGTCATAGAGAAATGCTGTGTATACGAGTCACGGGTAATATTTCAGTTTTTTTATGGTGAGAAGATATTGGAGTCATTAAACGTTATATGAAGCAGATGAGCAATAAAATCATTTGTACTTTCTAAAACTAAACATTAGATTTTACAGGCTTCTTCAAATGAACCTATAACATTTGTGATGAATCAAAACTGATTTAAATATAAAGAAATTGCCTGTATGTACTTTATGCATCTTCTTAAAGTGTATCCAAACCCAAGAATAATAATTGAATATATTGCAGCTTACCAGGCCTTAGATGTGATGGCTGCATTTGTTTTTTTAATTTTTTTAGACTTTTTATTTTCACCAGATGATCATGCCAGTAACACATTTCTTATCCTAGGGCTGGGATATGCAATTAGCGGACCTTCAGCTGTTGCAAAACTACAAGTCCCATCATGCCTCTGCCTCTGGGTGTCATGCTTGTGACTGTCAGGGTCTTGCTATGCCTCATGGGACTTGTAGTTCTGCAACAGCTGGAGGTCCGCTAATTGCATATCCCTAGGGCAGGGGTAGGCAACCTTGACCCTCCAGCTGTGGTGAAACTACAAGTCCCATGAGACATTGCAAGACCCTGACAATCACAAGCATGACTCCTAGAGACAGAGGCATGATGGGAATTGTAGTTTCACCACAGCTGGAGTGCCAAGGTTGCCTACCCCTGCCCTAGGGTAACAATGCTCACTCGTTGTACTGTATCTATGAAGAAACTGCATTTTCATGCTGAGACAGGAATACAAAACATCTCCCCCCTTTCCCCGTGTCCATAACTAAAGCAGCTCACAGATGAGTCTTTTTTTAACCACTTGCCGACCGCCCGTCGCAGCGTGACGGCGGCAAAGTGGTTCGTTATCGCAAACCGCTGTCACAGGACAGCTGCGATAACTAGCATTGTGAGCGCGCGTGCGCCGACTGTGTTCCGGGGGGGCCAGGGAGCGGGTGCGGCGGACTCGATCGCCGCTGGCTACGCGCGATGGCCCCCCCACAGGGAGAGAATGGAGGTCCGTGTATGTAAACACGGATCTCTGTTCTCATAGAGGGGGAAGGGCTGTGATCACAGGCTTCCTGTATATGGGAGCCGTGATCACTCCCCTCTCCCTGCCAGCCGAGCCCCCATACAGTTAGAACACGCCTAGGGAACACAGTTAACCCTTAGAGCGCCCCCTCCAGGTTAACCCCTTCACTGCCAATGGCATTTACACAGTAATTAGTGCATTTTCATAGCACTGATCGCTGTATAAATGCCAATGGTCCCAAAAAGTGTCAAAATGCTCCGACATGTCCGCCGCAATATCGCAGTACCGCTAAAAATCGCAGATCGCCGCCATTACTAGTAAAAAATAAAGGAAAAATAAAAACCCCAGAAATGAATTCTCATCATCCGTAAACGCGGCAACTTTTGCACAAACCAAACAATGAATTCCGATTATGATTTTTTTAACCGAAAATATGAGGAAGAATATAAATCGGTCAAAACCGATAAAAAAAAAAAATTTTTATTTTATTTTTTTTGGATTTGTATTTTAGCAAAAAGTAAGAAAAACTGTTTTTTTTTTTGCAAAATTGTCGCTCTTTTTTTAATTTATAGCGATGATCAGAAATGACGCAGAGGTGATCAAATACCACCAAAAGAAAGCTCTATTTGTGGGGAAAAAAAGGACGCAAATTTTGTTTGGGTACAACGTCGCACGACCACGCAATTGTCAGTAAAAGCGACGCAACGCCGAATCGCAAAAAGTGCTCTGGTCCTAAAGTGTGAAATCCTTCCGGGGCTGAAGTGGTTAATTCAACCAACAGGTTAAAAAAAAAAAAGACTTGATTTTCCTCATCCAAACACTCAAGGTGGATGAGAGAATCCTCCCGCTGAGCCTTTGTGTTCTGACAGCAAGGAGACTCTCGCCATCGGAATACACGGATCAGCACTGCCAGCTATAGCCCATTGTGCTGATCAAGTGGGAAAAGTCGACAAGGTGGTTGTACAGAAGTCGATCAGTAGATTGACTTCTGTACAATCTATTACCATATATGGATTGACATTTGGTTGTTCTCTGCTGAACTGCCCAAATTTCGGTCCATGTATGGTCGGCCTTAGAGGGAAGGTGTTTTGCAGTATAAAGAGATAGCTGGGATCAATGTAACTGATAAGAGTGCAGCACAAACAGAGAGCACTAAACATTATCAGATTTCTGGCAGGATCAACAGCTTTTTTTTTTTAGTAACCAAACTGATAATACAAACACGTTCAATAGTATATTTAGTCAAAATGGAGCAAATAAGAGAAGTTCATTATTATGGTCTTCATGCACTTTAAGCATCTTTGGAGCCTCGGGACTTGGGGTGTTTAATATGCAACAGCACTCATAAAAAAGATAAATACATATATTGTATGTGCATATGAGGGGTCTTCAAAAAGTTCCTCCACACTTTTTTACATTTAATAGAGTTAAAAATAAGAGCAGAAAGTTTTTGAAGAACCCTAGTGTATATATATATATATATATATATATATAGTATATTGTCAAAAGTATTGGGACACCTGCCTTTTCACACACATGAACTTTATTGGCATCCCAGTCTTATGCCCCGTACACACGGGACGACGATCGTGTTCAACACGTCGTACTCACGACCGTTGCATGCAGAATCGTTCGTCTGTGGCGGCACTGTCAACAGTTGAACGTAGGTGTCTGCTTGCTAAGACGTACGTTGCCAGCACTCATGCTGCACAACTTGTGCTAGCAGCAGGGCACACATGCCCCGTATTCTGACCCTACGGTTATTTCAAGTACACACACTTTTCCGTCCACAGGGTTATGAAAACTGTTATATGATATATATATATATATATATATATATATGTGATCCCAAGAAGTTTTTGAAAGACGAGAATAAAAATTGAGATAATTTACATTTTTTCACACCTCCTTGAAAAACTTCTGGGGAGTATACGTGTATGTTATATACATAAATAGAAAAAATACTCACGACAACGTATAATTTGTGGGGTTCAGGG
>BLSH010266822.1:2052796-2063715 GCA_018402905.1 Glandirana rugosa | reverse complement strand
CCGACCCCCCCCCCCCCCCATTGTATCAGGATTCCTATCAGAGATCCCCCCCCCCCCCTTACATCAGCATCTCAATCAGACCCAATCTTACATCAGGGTACCCATTAGAGTTCCCTCTTACATCAGGGCCCCCTTCAGAGTCCCTCTCTTACATAAGGACCCCTTTCAGAGTCCCAATCTTACATCCGGATTCCCATCAGAGGCCCCCTTTTCTATCAAGATCTGGATCAGAGCCCCCTCTTATATCAGGGTCCCCATTAGTGTCCCTTTTTACATCAGGATCCCCATCAGAGTCCTCTTTACATCAGAGTCCCCTTCTCACATCAGGATCCCCATCAGAGTCCTTCTCTTACATCAGCATCCCTATCAGAGGCCCCTTCTTATATCAGGATCCCTCTGTGATGCCCCCTCTTACATCAGGGTCCTGCTCTTACATCATGCCACTGTCCCTACCTACAGTCTGGATAGAATCTCGTAGCAGGCCAGATGTGACCCACGGGCCATAGGTTGAATTCCAAGCCCATACTTACACCACTTGCATTAAAAATACATTAAATGATGTACTAAGGATTACAGAACTATATTCATTTGTGTCCTTTATATCTGCCGGCTTCAGTTTCATTTGGGTGAATTCTGCCTGCGAAACAAAGGACAGAAATTCTTCAGAAAGAGGAACTAGGATCAAATTAGGCATGGATGACACATGTGTGACTTGTATACACAATTCGCAAGTAAAGTCTTCATCGGAAGTCAGGGACTGTCCTGTGATCAGTTGCACCACATGCCCAGACTGGTGACCAGTCACTTCCCCATCGATGCCAGCATGACAACCAGCATGACCCTTCTGCCGCCTCTGGAGCATCATGAATGCTCAGCATTCCTCCAAACCTGATTACAGAATACAGAGCCCTCGATCTTCATGTTGTTTTACTTCAGGCAGACAGTGTGCATTCCACAATAAAATCTGGCATGACAGAGATGTGCCAATAATGCAAACACTGTCACCTATGCTACGAGTACGTGTGGAAAAATAACGCACATCTAAAGCCAAGAACACAAAATTACAGCCGAATTTTAGGAAGCTATAAAAACACAAATTAATGCAGCTCTGTATTGATATTTTTTTAATGCAAGCAGTGCAACAGCTGAATGTGACTAGGTACCAGTTTTTATACAGCATGGCAGCAGTGTGAGAGGAGAGAAGCTGTACAAGAAGCCAATCAGTTCATGTGCTGCCAAGAAGCATGCTGATAGGAGGAGAGAGCAGAGTGATGGAGAGATGAGCTCATCATAGTGCTGCTCCTTATTTCACTGAGGCACTAACTGCCTGGAGTTTGCATGTTCTCCGTGTGCCTGCGTGGGTTTCCTCCGGGTGCTCCGGTTTCCTCCCACATTCCAAAGACATGCTGGTAGGTTAATTGGATCCTGTCTAAATTGGCCCTAGTATGTGCATGTATGAATGTGAGTTAGGGACCTTAGATTGTAAGCTCCTTAAGGGCAGGGACTGATGTGAATATAAATATGTAAAGCACTGTGTAAATAGACAGCGCTGTATAAGCTGTAACTGTACTTGTAATATAAAATAATAATTATAGAAGTAGCTATATTAGTTTAATTGATTTTTTTCTTTTTATGCTCATCTGGTGATCCTGCCAGTAACACACTTCCTGCCCTAGGGTGACAACGCTCACTCACTATGTTGTATCTATGAAGAAGTGGCATTGTCACCCTAGGACAGAAAGTGTGTGAGGACTGCAGATCACACTCCCTTCTCTCCATCTCCATAACATATGAGGGTTGTTCTGTATTCATAGAGGTGATAACATTGCTGGAGATTTCAGTGTACAGGTAGTTAGAAGCTCACATTATTTCTCGCAGGATCAACCTGTATTTTTCTGTATTTGCAGCATTTAAAGAGAAAAGGCATGGGGAAATGTACAGGGAAAAAAAAAATAAAAATGCTCTCTCTCTATATATACGCTATATTGTCAAAAGTATCGGGACACCTGCCTTTACACGCACATGAACTTTAATGGCATCCTAGCCTTAGTCCGTAGGGTTCAATATTGAGTCGGCCCACCCTTTGCAGCTATAACAGCTTCAACTCCTCTGGGAAGGCTGTCCACAAGGTTTAGGAGTGTCTATGGGAATGTTTGACCATTCTTCCAGAAGTGCATTTGTGAGGTCAGGCACTGATGTTGGAAAAGAAGGCCTGGCTCACAGTCTCCACTCTGTGCGGGCCATTCAAGTTTCTCCACCCCAAACTCGCTCATCCATGTCTTTATGTATCTTGCTTTGTGCACTGGTCCAAATCATTTGGTGGAGGGGGGATTATGGTGTGGGGTTGTTTTTCAGGGGTTGGGCATGGCTCCTTAGTTCCAGGAAGAGAACTCTTAAGGCATCAGCAAGACATTTTGGACAATTTCATGCTCCCAGCTTTGTGGGAACAGTTTGGGGATGGCCCTTTCCTGTTCCAACATGACTGCGCACCAGTGCACAAAGCAAGGTCCATAAAGATATGGATGAGCGAGTTTGGGGTGGAGGAACTTGACTGGGCTGCAGAGAGTCCTGACCTCAACCCAATAGAACACCTTTGGAATGAATTAGAGCGGAGACTGCGAGCCAGGCCTTCTCATCCACATCAGTGCCTGACCTCACAAATGTGCTTCTGGAAGAATGGTTAAACATTCCCATAGACACTCCTAAACCTTGTGAACAGCCTTCCCAGAGGAGTTGTAGCTGTTATAGCTGCAAAGGGTGGGCCAACACAATATTGAACCCTAAGGACTAAGCCTGGGATGCCATTAAAGTTCATGTGCGTATAAAAGCAGGTGTCCCAATACTTTTGGTAATATAGTGTATATCAAAAACGTATTACTTATTTTATTAACACATATAAAATCCCTGACCAAACCAGTATTTAATTAATTAAACCCAGTTAAACACTTACACAATTACCCCTATCAGCGGGTCGCTGACAGGCGGGATATCATGCTGTGAACTTGTGATATTGGAATAACTTTTTATCCACTGTGACGTCATCAGCATGTGGCTCGTTCATTTCCTTCTGACACATGGTTGTGGAGCAGGGATCTGCACTACGACTGGCAACTGACCACCAGAGGATCAAGGCACGGTGAGCCCTTTGCAAGTGTTGTGGATGTTGTGGTTTCTACAAAGTGCAATTCAGTTATATGTTCAGGAATATTTAACCACTTCAATCAGGAGTGGCAAACTCAATTTCATCATGGGCAGCATTAGCATTATGTTTGCATTATGTTTGCCTTCAAAGGGTCAACTGTATATGTAAAGACAATATACATGTATCTACTCTTTATCATAGTAAATAATTGCCTATGCATTTGATTATTACTAGTTTTACCAATAACTTAAGACTTAAGCGATAGTAAACCCGCACAAAAGAAAAAAACTGAAAAAACCCCTGCAAGACAATAGCATAATGTGTTAGTATGCATCGCCCCGATGCCCGACTCGATCAGCGCTGAGGGCGCTGATATGATGTCCATGTTCTGTCATCCGGGTTCGCGGCTCCGGCGCTGTGAGTGGCCGGAGCCGCGAGACCTCACTCCTGCGCATGCATGCTGAAGTTCTTTGTTCCGGCAAGGAGCTCCAATTTTCCGGCAGCCTCCGCCCGGATCTGCATAGAGCATGCGCCGCTGACATCAGCGGCTGCATGCAGAGCGAATATTTCCTAAACCGTACATGTTTAGGAGATATTCATTTTACCTACAGGTAAGCCTTATTATAGGCGTAACTGTAGGTAAAAATTACATTTGAGGTATACAACCACTTTAAGCTGTCCCCCACCCTCCCTTACATCACAGTGCACCCCTTTACCTTGTGCTGCTGCAGAAAGTGCAGGGTCTGGAGGAGGATCAGACAAGGTGAGGGCGGAGGTGAGGGGAGAGCAGCAGCTGCAGGAGAGCTGCGAGGGCAACATTAAATCACCTGGTGTAAAACAAGTAAAAAAGGCACAAAACAACTAACTCTATTTGTACCCTATTCAATCCATAATAGTATATAAAATGAAGTCAATACACTTCGGGCTGCTGTCCTATGGAAAATAGAAGCCGGATTCCAGTGAAGATGAAATTGACAAGGGAGAGAGGCGCCTCTAAGTGTAGAGATCAAAACAACTTTTATTAGCTTATAGAGTGGCAACTCACATTTCAGTAGAATAAAAAAGGCCAACTATGAGGGAGACATCCCAAGAGTAATATACGATGAGCAGGTCCTCCGTTCCTCCGTTACAAAGTCTGTAGGCGCTGTGGTCCTCTCTCTTGGGATGTCTCCCTCACAGATTTGCCTTTTTTATTCAGCTAAAATGTGAGTTGCCACTCTGTAAGCTAATAAAAGTTGTTTTAATCTCTACACTTAGAGGTGCCTCTCTCCCTTGTCGTTTAAATCACCAGGTGGGCCAGATTGGGCCCACGGGCCTTGTTTGACACATGTGACTTAGATGGATACACGTTCTAATAGGCACTTTTTACCTCCAAGTCCACAAGCATGTCCCAACAAACTGAACCGTCTGCACCCCATAGGTGCCCCTCCACCATGACCATGTCACAGCGAGTCCCCCAGGCCTAAGTGGAGGAGCTATTTTTCCTTTGCAGCCATTAGGCACAGAAGATCCAGCAAGGGGAGTCAGACAGAACATTCATTCTACCCTACTGGTTTTATTTCTTTATTCTATTTCTGATGGTGCTAATAACTTATCTGATCACTGCATGATATTGACTCCTTTCATACCAATCCTGAAGAAGTGGGAATAAGCTACGAAAAGCCCTGGACTTTAGAAAGGATGTGATTAATGTACAAGTGTCTACTGGAAATTGCAACCATCTAAGTCAGTTATTCTCACCCAGGGATTTTTGGAAGAGGTTGCTAGGGGTTCCTTTAACACTGGCTGATTTACCTCCCATTTGATGGTGCCTACACAGTTTCGGGGCCAATGCCACTTGAAAAAGCTAGCTGCATGATACCAATGATCATTTAAGCTTTCTTTAAGGGTGGCATTCTAACCACCAGTGTTGAGAGAGGCACTCTTCTCAATGGCCACCAATCGAAGAGGCATTTTTTCCACTGACTGCCAATTATTTGGTTTTAGCAGAGGTTCCCGAGATCTGAAAATGATTTTACGATTCCTCTGGGGTAAAAAGGTTGAGAAAAAAAGATCTAAGTGGTCAAATGATTCTGAAAATATTACGGAATTGTACCTTGTAGAAAGAGCAACACTCCAACCTGCTCCTTAAATGCTCACTGTGTCTTGATCCTCCGGCGATTAATGGGTTCTTACCCAAGAGCAGGTCCCTGTTCCATAACAATGTGTCGGAAGGAAATGAACGGGTTGCACATCGATCGCGTCACAGGGTGTAAAAATGTATTCCAATATCATAAGTTCAGAGCATGATTTCCCACCTTTCACCCACCCTGCTGATGGGGGGAATTACAGTAAACCTGTTGCTTTAGACTATATGGGCAATGCACAGCTGTGCTTGAAGTCACACAAAATCCAGTGCACTCCAATTTAGGTCTTGGCTTACCTTTCCCCGGAGGATTTGGCGGCAGCTCTTCCGGGGGTGGCAAGCTGCATTGGACCTGGTTGCCATACACCCGGGCAGGACTGGATGACTCATTAAAGACACATTTCCAACTGTCCTCATGTGCAACAACTGGAAGCTGCAGAACTGTCATGGAGATCTGATGGGAAAAGATGGGAGATATTACTATACAAGATTGTACGTGTCCTATCATATCAATCCAAAACTATAGCCCACATGAGGAATTCTTGGACATACAGTGTCCTCTACAGCCAAAAGCAGTTTGGCCTCTGGATGGGACCAACTGTTCTTAGCATATACACAGTAACTGGTGATATGGCCAGCATAAAACCATGACTAGCCACATTCTGTTCTCCATCACATACCTCCGTCTGCTCCTGCCGACTCTGGTTGGCTGGTGAGAGATCTTGGATGGTCACACAGTGAATTTGGTCATCAAAGCTCCACAACCAGTAGTTATCCTTATCACTGTTCTCGCACTGCTGCTTCTCTGTGCACCTGTGAAACAGACAGAATAAAAATTAGGAAAGAAAAATTGATTCTGTATGCCATAATGTATGGTTGTGTGCAACAGCCCTGAGGGCCGGTTCACACTGCTGCAAACAGTACTGCGAATTTAAGCCGTTGCGATAGCTTAAATTCGCAAGTCATCTCCAATAACATAGTTTATCAGGGCCATTCACATAAACGTGTTGCGAATCTAATCTGTGAAAAAAAGGGTCCTGTGCGAGTTTGATCCGTGTGCGATGCTGTGCATTGCAAATTCAACTCTATAGAATACAAGAACATATATGTAGAAATCGCACTTGTCACAAAAGCCTCCGCACTGACAAATTCACACCGCAATCGTATTAAATTTGCGGTAAATTTGCACTGCAGCAGTGTGAACCGAGCCTTAAGCTTCAAAAAAAGATAAATACAACACATTTCAGGGCTCCCAAGTCCCGCTTTAGGGCTAAAAACTGTTATGGAGATCTCTAATCTTTTATCAGCAACCTAAACATGTTGGACAACCTATTTATCTTTTATCAAGATTCATAAATGTTTATTGAAATGGTTATTGACTTGTGGCACAGCCACCTTTATTTGAATTGCCCCGAGGACCCACAGGGCTATCTCATATGGTAGAGAGCTGCCTCTCAAGACTAGAGATAACACCAGATCATACTTCCCTTTGGGTCTAGCACTCCACCAACACCCATTTTGTCACTACAGGACACAGTAATGATGTGGAGGTCAGCAGAAGGAACCAGTGAGAGCAGCAAGAGACCCAGGAGGTCAACACTTCCAGAAGGGTTAGTTTCAGAAGAAACTTCAGAAGGGTATTTTTCTTTTTTCTTCAGCGAAGCAGCATTCGTTCACATGAGCGGCACAAGATGTAAATATTTCTTTTTTTTTTTTTTTACAAGTACATGATAAATTAGGGGTTTTCCCTTATGTGACAGCAAAATTAAGTGAAAATATATAACTGCCATTGCTGACTAGTTTATCACAGATGCAGCCTCAAAGAAGATCATCTGCATCCTGGCTTTGCTGCCATTCTCAACCAGAATTCTATGGAACCCTAGGATTCCTCCAGATGTTGCTTGGGGTTTCTTGAGTAATGACCTCCTCATTTGATAGTGCATATTTCCAGGACCAACATTATTTGGCTAAACCAGCAGCATGGCACAATTGTCTTCATAGCTGTCTGTAAGGGTGGCGTTTTGACCATTACTGTAAGGGCTTCATTCTTCCTACTGAACACCATTGTAAGGGGCATTTTCCCATTGACCCCTGATAACTTGGAAAAGTTCCCCAGGATCTGACCATTTTTTTAGGGGTTCCTCTGGGTAATGTATGTTGGGAAAGGCTGGACTAGAGAGAGTCACCTAGCTAGAAAGTAAATGCAGCAGGAGATTCAGACTTTCTATACATCAATGGTGAAACCTCTGTTCCAGATCAGTGAATCACAAGGTGGTGTAATACAGCTGGGCGATGAGTCTGCCTTTTCGCAAAGCAATGGCAGCTCCAATGTTTCTATTCCCCTTTGAAAAAATCAACACCCTCTGGTTAATCCTTACATATCCTGAACATTGCAAAGAATCTGCCACATTTCTTCAATGCAGCAATGTAAAGCCACACAGATGAGTAGCTGTATTCATAGCAAACAATGACAATTACAGGTGACTAACTTCCATAATTACCTGATGTAAAACATCATTTTACAGCATGTATACATTTAATGGTGCAGCATTACTAGATAATAAAACGGAGTTATGTTAAACATGATTGACAACATGAATCTACAAAGGGTTAAAGTGTCAGTCCACCCAAATGTGATATATAAGCTGAGTCAGCCCCTGGCTTCCTTGTATGTCTTTGCTACTATAAAAGTGAGATATTCTCTACCTGACTTTGTTCCTGTTCTATTGCAGTTTTGTGAGTTCCAGCTCCTGTTACATTTTCCAAAAATAGAGATTAAACCAGCCTTTCTCAAGCAAGGTGCTGTGTTACGCCTCATTTACACTGCTGCTGGTAAACGGACGTTTAGGAGCAGTTGGGCGTTTTTTTTTCAGCTCCCCCTGAACCCTCCTCTATGTTATCTTATCAGTACATGTACACAGGGTTGTTTATAGCAGTTTCTAGGCAGTTGAGTTTAAAAGCTTTTTTGCGTTCAGACGGAAGTTCAGAGGCATTTGAAACGCCAAACGTCTGTAACAGCTTGTAAACGCTGCTAAACTAGGTAACTCACATTAAGCAGCGTTTCGTTTACAGGCGGTTTCATTTAATTAAAATAAAAAACGCTCCTAGACAAAAATGTGGCTAAATGTTGCACGTAAAACGTGGCTAAACGGACGTTTTTAAGTATCGCTTCTAGCTGTCAAAACATCATTCAGGAGAGGTTGAAAAAGCATCCCGTGTACATTTGCCTTACTCTAGGGTGCCATCTGGGTTTGTCATGTGTGCTAAAGGATCACAGGTGCCCACACACAATACCAGTGATCCGCGGACATGAGACAGGGAATCACAGGCAAAGGTACAGAGCCAATCAGCGTGGTTCTGTGTTTTGTGATTGCTAATCACAGTGATCACAAATGTAAACACAGTGTGTGTATTTACATTTGAGAGCCCTCCTCTTCCTTTTCTGTAAGTGCTTCCCACCAATCATATGAGTAAAACTTTTCCCGCTGACCACCAGTGAAAGGGGGCACACTGACCACCACTGAGTAGCAAGGGGTTACCCAGGGGGCACACAAGCCACCAATGTAGGGGGGCACAGACACTGACAACCAATGTAAGAAGTTCAACAATGGCCACCAATGTAGGAGGCACAGACGCTGATCATTATTGTAAGGGGCATTTCACCAACCATGCACTGACTACCAATGTAGAGGGGCAGAGACAATAACCACCAATGTAAGGAGCACAACAATGGCTACCAATGTAGGTGAGCAGAGACACTGACCATTAATGTAGGGGGGCAGAGACACTGACCATTAATGTAGGGGGGCAGAGACACTGACCAACAATGTAGTGGGGGTAGAGACATTGACCACCAATGTAAGGTGGCAGAGGCAATGGCCACCAATAAAAGGAACACAATACGGACCACCAATGTACGGGAGCAGAGACAATGACCACCAATGTTGGAGGCACAATATTGACCACCAATGTAGGGAGTACAGGCACTGAACACCAATATAAGGGGGGTAGAGACAATGACCACTAATATAAGGGGCACAACAATGACCACCAATGTAAAGGGCATTACACTGACCAGCAGTGACACTGAACGTTTCTTTTAAGTGTGCTTAATGCAACTAAAAAGAAAAAAAAAAAAACATATATTGCACTAACTATTCTATTAAAGGGCTCATTCACACCAGGTGCAATGAGCTGTGCTTATCTGCATTGATTGTTGCAGGCTCGGTGTAAAGGACACATACAAAATAATTATTCTCTATGTGCCCTGTTCACACCTCAGAAGCGGGCTGGTGTGTATTGCAAAATGCATCATGTCTCAATGCTTAATCGGTACTGAACCTTTTTTTTCAATGCCCTCCCCCCTCACCTTTTTTCTTCAAGAGGTAATAGGCAAGAGTATCCCTCATTCTGGGATCCTCTCTTTACCCAACCACAGACACTGCTTTTTGCCCTGCCTTTCTTATTCTATCCAACCCCCTTCCATTCATTTACTTTGCCTTTTATATATCCTTCCCTACTAGTGAACATGTACCCCTCACCTTTATTACCCTCTCAACCCCCCTTCCATTCCTTCACCCTTCCCTTTACATACCTTTCCCTACCAGCGAACATTTTCCCCTCCACTTCATTAGTCCTCCCTTCTGTTCCTTTACCCTTACTTTGTACACTCTTCCCTACTAGCGAACATTCCCCCTTTCGCTTCCGGTTCCATTGACAGTCCTTTTAGATCAGCGGTATCTAAACTGTGCCTGCCTTTATCCGACCCTTGGGGCACTATTCCTTGCACTGATACCAATGATGGGGCACTATTCCTTGCACTGATAGCAATGATGGGGCACTATTCCTCCCACTGATACCAATGATGGGGCACTATTCCTCCCACTGATACCAATGATGGGGCACTATTCCTCCCACTGATACAAATGATGGGGCACTATTCCTCCCACTGATACAAATGATGGGGCACTATTCCTCACACTGATACCAATGATGGGGCACCATTCCTCCCACTGATACAAATTATGGGTACTATTCCTCCCACTGATACCAATGATGGGACACCATTCCGCCCACTGATACAAATCATGGGGCACATAGAAACATAGAAACATAGAAAAGTGACGGCAGAAAAAGACTGAGTAGTCCATCGAGTCTGCCCCTTTTTATTTATTTTTTTATTTTTTATTTTTTTTATATATATATATATAGGTTTTTTTTTTACATTAACCTTGTTGTCTGACTATGGATTTATGTTTATCCCAAGCATGTTTGAAGCGATTTACTGTTGACTGTCTCACAACCTCTGTTGGTAGTTTATTCCTAATAAAATGACTTTCCCACCAACTACTAACCTTATTTGATGGTTGTCTCCAACACTCTGTCAGTTGTCATTTAGCGAAGTTTGTACGAACCCTATTTGTATTTAGGTATCAGTCTGTTGTTCCAATTACATTTTTTTTTTGGATATATATATATATATTTTTTTTATTTTTTATTTTTTTATTTATTTTTCCCCGTCTGAGCTACCTGATGAGTCAGAAAAAGACGGCAGTGAAAAGATACAAAGATACAAAGATACACGGGGTACTAAACATAGTCACCCGCCTTACCACAGGGTAGTAACCATAGTCACCCTCCTTATCATGGGTA
>BLSH010266822.1:2034686-2047170 GCA_018402905.1 Glandirana rugosa | reverse complement strand
AGGGGGGGGAGGGGGCTGAAGCACGGGTCACGTCTTCATGAAATATGTATTCATCCTCACGCATGAAATCTCCAGGAAATAGAGGCTCACTGGCACATACATGGGAAATCCAATGAAACCGTATACATTGTATACAATATCAAATTACTACAGCTTTCCAACAGTTGTGGGAAAAGTATCTGACAGTGACGGATCTTCCCACCTGACATATTTTAATCTTCATTTCCCCTTTCTGCTCACATTCCAAATATTGCACAGACATGCCGATACCTGATGGGACATACAGTATATGGAGCATATTGTTCTCTATCTTATGCTCTACGTGGTACAGGATTCCTGGTAGAAGATTTTCAGTCCTAATTAGGCTAAATTGCCCATCCCCAATCTAACTGTCTATAGCATGTTCAAAACAACCAGTCCCAACGTTCGGTTATCAAGAGTCTTAAGAGAGCCAGTCCCAACATTCGGTTATCAAGAGTCTTAAGAGAGCCAGTCCCAACGTTCGGTTATCAAGAGTCTTAAGAGAGCCAGTCCCAACATTCGGTTATCAAGAGTCTTAATATTCAGCCTAAAATTAATATAAATAGCACAGTCTGATCTACACTGACCAGCGTGATTGACGGTGGATATACATCACCTGACACTTTTTTTTTCTTTTTTAATACAGGAATTGTCAAAAACTGTCTCTTGTGGTTTTTACTTTTTGACACACTTTTGGTGAATCAGTAGGGGTACAATGTACCCAATACTCATTCACATGGGGGGGGGGGAATCTGAGGGCCAGATTCCGATAAGCCCCCCTGCCCGCAGACCCACCGGCCAGGGTTGTCGGGAAGAGGCCCTTGCCCCCATCAATATGGGGACAAGATGCTTTGAGGGGCACCCTAAAGCACCCTTCACATGTTGAGGGCAAGTGGTCTGGTATTGTTCAGGAAAGGGGGGGGGGGGAGCGTTTGTTCGCCACCCCCCCCCCTTACTGGCCTGCCAGGCTGCATGCTCGGATAAGGGTCTGGCATGGATTTTGGGGGGGGCCCCATGCCATTTAAAAAAAAAAAAAAAGATTGGCGTGGAGTTCCCCTTAAAATCTATGCCAGATGCAAAGGTGTGGTATGGATTTTGGGGGGGACCCCACACCACTTTTTTATTTTGGCTTGGAGTTCTCCTTAAAATCTATACCAGACCCAAAGGGCCTGGTATGGATTTTGGTGGGGATCCCATGCTTTTTTTCTTAATTCTGTCATAGGGTCCCCTTAACCACTTCAATACACTGTGTTATATATACTACACAGAGTGCATTATATATTCTACATTGATTGCACTATATACTCTGCAATGTATTATATATACTACACTGACTGCACTATATACTCTCCACTGTATTATATATACTATACTGACTGCACTATATACTCTCCACTGTATTATATAGACTAGACTGACTGCACTATATACTTTCCACTGTATTATATATACTACACTGACTGACTGCACACTACACTAACTACCTGCCTAATCTTCATTCATTCACTATATATGGCCACCGTGTAAGCAGCAGCCTTATATAGTGTGGAGCGTGGACTTGGCACATTGCGCTGTGATTGGCCGAAGCATACAGGTCATGTGCATGCTTTGGCCAATCAGCAGTTGTCAATGCACTGCGATCTTGCAGTGTATTATGGGGCGCTCCGGAGGGGGCGAACTTCCCGCAAGCACCCCATTTGTTCTAAGAACAAATGAACAGCTGATATTCAAGTCGTTCTTACATTCGACTCGAACATCAAGCTTATCCCTATTCGTGGCATAGATTCAACAAGGTGTCAGAAACATTCCTCAGAGTTTTTGGTCCATATAGGCACAATAGCATTATGTTGCTGCTGTTTTGTTGCCTGCACATCCATGTTGCGAGTCTCCCGTTCCACCACATCCCAGAGATGCTCTATTGGATTGAGATCTGGTGACTGTGGAGGCCATTGGAGTACAGTGACCTCATTGTCATGTTCAAGAAACCAGTGGTGAGATGATTTGAGCTTTGGGACATGGTGCATTATCCTGCTGGAATGAGCCATCAAAAGATGGGTACACTTTAGTCATATAGGGATGGACATGGTCAGCAACAATACTCAGGTAGGCCATGGGGTTTAAGCAATGCTCAATTGGTACTAAGGGGCCCAAGGTGTGCCAAGAAAATATCCCCCACACCATTACACCACCAGCCTGAACCATCTGATGAAATTGAGACTCATCAGACCAGGCAACATTTTTCCAATCTTCTATTGTCCAATTTTGGTGAGCCTGTGCGAATTGTTGTCTCCGTTTTCTGTTCTTAGCTGAAAGGAGTGGCACCCGCTGTAGTCTTCTGCTGCTGTAGCCCAACTCCTTCAAGGTTCTATGTGTTGTGCGTTCAGAGATGGTATACCTTGGTTGTAACGAGTGGTTATTTGTGTTACTGTATCATCTCAAACCAGTCTGACCATTCTCCTCTGACCTCTGACATCAACAAGACATTTTCGTCTACACAACTGCCACTCACTGGATATTTCCTCTTTTTCAGGCCATTCTCTGTAAACCCAAGAAATGGCTGTGTGTGAAAATCCCAGTAGATCAGCAGTTTTTTAAATGCTCAGATCAGCCATCTAGCACTAACAACCATGCCAAGTTCAAAGTCACGTAAATCCCCTTTCTTCCCCATTCTGATGCTCGGTTTGAACTTCAGCAAGTCACCTTCACCACGTCTAGATGCCTAAATGCATTGAGTTGCTGCCATGTGATTGGCTTATTAGCAATCTGTGTTACCAAGCAAATGAACAGGTGTAACTAATAAAGTGGCCGGTGAGTGTATATATAAGCCATTTCCAGTGTACTTTTAAATGTTGCCACACTCTCCATGGGCCAGAGTTACCCTACAGTCCTCCCCTATGGTCCACTAGCTGTGCTCTGTGAGCCCAGGGTGTCAAGGACTACCCTCTATCCACCTTGCCCCCTGGGGGTACATTACATAAGAATTCTGCATAAAACTGCAACAAGTAGTTACATTGCGTCTTCTCTCTATCAACTGCAAGAGGATCAGGAGGACCCAAGACATCATGTGCCAGGACCAAGGAAATCAGGGAAAAAGGCAAAAAAAAATGTGGTGACTCTGGAGAGAGAGGTATACTTGGGGCTTGGGGGTTCATTTATACGTATTACTGGGCTTTAACAATTTGTCTATAGCTGGCCATATTTAACAAGGACTAGTTGAATTTCAATTAGGGTATGGCTGCCTCTTGCTCAACAGAATTCAATCTTTTTCATTGAATTCTGTTGTAGGGACATGTTGGAATCTTTTCCTTGTTCAGCGGTCGCAGCCAATCAGCTGCAGTCATTCCTCCATCTACCTCGTTTATGTGACATCTGTTTGTTTTTATAATAAGCTAACCATGTATACATAGTTCATCTAAAGCCTAAAAGTTGAGGCTGTCAGTCTGGTGCCACCGATCGCCACTCCACTATCCATATTACATTGTAACCACTATGCAATATATCCAAATTCCTTGCCAGCATTCAAGCCCCAGTGAAGGAGGAGCATTGAACCCCTGAAACGCGTTGGCTTTGTGATAGAGTTCATCTGATCTTACTTTGGAAGAGTTCTGTCTGGATGATTACATTTTCGTATGGAGCTACAATCTCAGATTCCCTCAGTTATAGACCCAAGGGGACAGTGGAAGTCTTTAGGCATGGAAAAGCCACCAGCCCTAACAATACAGATGTCATAGTCAAATAGCCCTATACCCACAATAACATTATGATAAACATAAGGTTCTAGCACCACCCTTCCACATTTCTTTCCTCAATTGCTGTCATATCAGCTTCATAGCTAGAATGTACAGGACCCCGATATATAATATAAGCCCTCCAACTTAATATTTCTTTATCTGCAGATATGCACAAAGCCGTATGTGAACTGGTAGGATTAATGTAAGGAATCCTTCACTTCTTCAGCCAGCCCTATGATTTTAAGTTAACTGTAGTTGCATCCATCTGCTTCACTCCACACAATGTCTGAAATTTGTGGCGTGAATAACAGGATCAAATAACAGAGCTTCATAGTTGTTGACATTCTTTCTAACTATAGGGTTCAGCTATTTGACAATGTAATGCACTTTCAGGAGCTGGGAGACATTGGGGTTCACTTACTAAAACTGAAGAGTGCAAAACCTGGTGCAGCTCTGCATGGTAGCCAATCAGTTTCTAACTTCAACTTGTTCAAAAAAAGCTTTACCAAAAAACACCTGGAAGTTGCACCAGATTTTGTACTCTCCAGTTTCAGTAAATCAACCCCAGTATGTGTAATCAATACGTAATTGAATCAGAAAACAACAAATACACGCTGTTGAGTGTCCAAAGGTATTTTATTGGTTTCGCAAGAGCCGAAAGGAAAACAAATATCAAACGCATTTTGGAAGCCAATCATCCCCTTCATCAGGGTTTCAGCAATTCCCACAGTACCTGTTGGATTCGGAAGCAGCTAGGCGAGTGGGTGACCCTGTCAAACCACGGAGACCTTTAAGCTATTCTGCCATTTGACACAGGCACCCACTTACTGTTTATTTTTCTGTCTGTAATAGAATTACCTTGCTGTTAAAGATACTGTGAGATTTGCTAAAGACCTGATGAAGGGGGAAGTTTGGAGCCCGAGACGCGCAGACGTATTACTTTTGTCCTGTCAACCCTTGAGGAATTAATAAACACTTTCAGACTTTCAATGACGAGTGTTTGGCACTCTTTCTGGTACAACTACATATAGACAAGTTGCGTGACCCTGGCTTTGAAGAGAGTTGCCTAACCTAGATCATCTCATAAGCAAGGGTTAGGAGAGACTAGGTGGGTATTGTGGATAATCCACATAAGGGACGCCGGACGCATGGATTCCTATGGGTGTGTTTTTTCTTTTAGAATCACGTGATTAGAGCCTGAGGCTCAAATTTGCTTAAAAAAAAAAAAGGGTGGGCTCGGGGGGCATTAATATTTGCTATTGTCTTCCTGATTCTACTCCCAGCCAATCAGGAATCACTCGTTTGGCCGGTAGGAGAAACGATCCTACTGGCCGCCGAGGAGGAGGGAGAAGACGCAGGGTGAAGCCGCTACCCAGATAAAGTGCTGCCTGTGACCTAGATGGGGTAACTGATGCTGGGGGTGCCTGTGACCTGACTAGCCGACCGTGGGGGGGGGGCGATTGGTGGATTGCTGCCCCCCAAAAAAATACCACCAGGGGGCTATTTTAGTCCTTTATAATCTAGTGTTGGAAGAGCCTGGAGTAGAGGGTGATGGGAAAAGGCTACCCCTAGTATACTGTTATGTAAGCTTGTAGCCTTAGGAAGTGACCCCTTTGGGGTATGCCCGGAATAGGCTCTGTTGGAGAACCCACCTATGGGGAACCTACAGTGAGCACAATGAAAAAGTTTGTGGCCGTTTTATGCTCATATTGGCCTTGCACTGTGCAGAATTATTGATGTCGGGGAGGGAAGGGCGGTGATGAAGGATGGGTTGCCAAGAACTGTTAATTATGGTTCTACTAGAGCATAATTGTTAAAGGCTGAACTTGTAGACATTTCTTATTTCTGGAGGTGGGCCTCAGACCTGGAGAAATAGAGTTTGTCCAGGTGTGTAAAGCCTGTCTTGTTCCGGAGCAGAAGGACGGTGGGAGGGGCCCTAGCCAGAATGGCCACCAGCATGGCCATTGCTGGAGGCAAATCAGGGCCCTGCTTACCATCTGGCTCGGATATAGACCACCTTATCTACTAGCAAAGCATTCATATTAAACACCTTGTCCCCACCTCAACTTGGAGTATGTGTGATCAGGCAGTCAACAGGGGAGAAAGTGTCAGATTTAGAGGTGACTTCTAACATGTCACGGTAAAGTAAAGTAATGCCAAATTAAATATTTCATAGGTAGGTTTACTTGATTATAATAATTAGCAGACGGAACATGCAGATTGTTGCATAATTGTGAATTGCACTCTTCCAGGCCTGAGGGAGCCCTAATTATCACCATGTAATCCATGACCAGACATACAATTACAGCAGCTCATACAGCCTAGCAATTTACACGTCACATACACATACCAAGTACATGCAGATTATCATAGACTCCAGGTACATATACCAACCAGATAACTACCAGGTAAGGGCAAAGAAGCCCAATATATAATTTTCCTCTAATCCAAGAATTAATCTGGATACAGATTTATGGTGTGTGAGGACACAA
The DNA here is from genome assembly GCA_018402905.1 of Glandirana rugosa. NCBI lineage: Eukaryota > Metazoa > Chordata > Amphibia > Anura > Ranidae > Glandirana > Glandirana rugosa. The sequence continues at coordinate 2,040,926 of BLSH010266822.1, read as the reverse complement.
AGGTTGTGATAAACCTTAGCCACACAAATAGAGCAGCCACTAACTCCAAGACATAATTATGCCGTCTAACTGTTTCCATCTTGAAAGTACCATTTACTGGTTTATAGCATGTGCTATTAACAAGACCATCCATTGTGACAAAATATTCACATTATATTTTATGTGCATTTACCATATGGTATACCTATTATTGACCTGCAAAAGCATCCCTTGAGTAGACATCCAAAAACCTTTAAAGTGCTGATGGGTGCCGCCATCTTGAATGTGATGTCTACAGCCCCAGCAGACTCATAGCTGTAATTCAAGTGGTATAAGTATAGTATTGCCCAATGCTACTTCCCTGGCAGCTACAACTGAGTCATCTAAGGAGGTAAAGTGAAGGGCAGAGAAGCTGGGCCGGTACAGACAGTAATTGGACACTCCCAGAAGAGAAGAGGGTTATTACATGGAAGGAGTTAGTGGGACTGGGCTAGGCAGTGGACTGGAGCTTAAGGGGACCTTAAAGGTGAAAAAAGCAAAGTACTGAAAGGAAGTAAGCACCCAAAATATTTGTTTTCCATGCTTTTACCTGCAATTTCTAAACTGGTAACAGGGTCTCTTTAACGAAGAAAGGAACCAGGTATAGTTGTGGTGGACACAGATGCACTATGCATGGTAGTTTATCCTACTGCCATATCCACAGCAACTACATAGCAAATGAGGTTTAAAGCAGATAATGCAGCCAAAAATAACTAAGACAAATATCTTAATAAAAGTTCAAGTTTCAAAGCTGCAATATTCATCTTCAAGCCAGAGATTCCCCCACAGTACTTTTTTCAGCCACTAGACACCCTCGCAGTTGATGGCCAGCATCATTTCATCTGTTTCCTCTGAACCCAAGTCATCCTGGACCCACCTCCAGCCTGTAACCGGACATTAAAAGGAGAAGCAGCATAGTGATAATCGCATCTGACACTCTGCTCTCTCCTGCCATCAACATGCTTCTTTAAGGACTTCAGTTACAAGGAAAGAATAACTGAACTAAATGTATTCCCCCTTGAGAGATTTTTTGTTTTTTGGTTTTGAAATACTCTGTCTGGTGTCATTCAAGAACATCACTGAAAAACCATGGTACACTTATGGTGTAGATTGGGAGATTTTTCATGCTCCATAGTGCAGCCAAAGCCTCTTACCTGAGACTCCATCATTACATATAAGTTCTTCTCTTCTATATCCAATATGAGGTCAGGACTGACAGGAGACCCAAGAGCCAAAGTCAAAGTGCTGTAGTTCCGTCCGCTTCCAGAGGACACAAATACCTACAATGAGACATGCCCTTTAAAGAATCAGCTATTTTTCAAGAAAAGTCACTCATTATAAAGCTTATGTGAATAGTTGATTTGGTAATGAGATATTTACTAGTGTCAGTGTCCCATGTTATATGCCAAACACTCATTTAAGGAGACCCCATTGCAGACCAATAATTTCTACAACATTTTTTTCATTAGATTACACAACATATGTACTGTATACGTTATACCCTGAGATTTCTGCTGGGTGCCCCCATCTTGAATGTGATGTCAGCAGCCGCAGCACACTCAAAGCCATTACTCAAAAGTGAAACTTTATAGTGCTCAAGATTTCTAAGAACCCTAGGGTTCATCCAGAAGTGGCTAGGAGTTCATTGAGCTGTGGCTAACTGACCTCCCATGTGGTGGTACCTGCATAGTTCTGGGTCCAGCACCACTTGGCAGAGCCAAAGGCATTCCTGTAAGAGAAGGATTTATGACCACCACTGTAAAGGTAGCATTCTTCTCACTTACCAGCACCAATGTAAGTGGCACTTTCCAATGACCACCAATAGGCTAATCTTAGCAGGGATTCCCTAAGACCTGAAAATTATTGCAAAGGGTCCCTCTGGGGTAAAAGGTTTGAGAAAGCCTGCGCTATAATATTCCCCTTTGTTTCTCAGTGGGCTGTAGTTCCTGCATAAGGGTGGCTACGCTACATGATCTCTTTGTAGGGCAAGTGTTGCCAACCTCTTTGATGAGTTGTACCATGATGCAGCATGCGTTGGCACATGAAATCACCCCCTACCATGTCAGCAATAGGGAGACAAGGAAGGAGGCGCCTCTAAGTGTAAATCATTAAACATGTGAAAATTTATTTAAAAAACAGCCAATTGGCAACTCACATAATGGTGAATAAAAACAGGCACATCTACAACAGGGAGTATACTCCCGCCGGTGTCATCAGTGGTCACTGCCCGTAGCATAGGGTCTGGTGCTTCCAGCCATGGAAGGGAAGGTGTCTCCGGGCCGGCAGGGGAGAACACCAAGGCCGAGGCTTGGACCTTAGACTAAAGTCCTCTAACAAACCCTCTGAGATTAAATTGCACACAGCTGGACTCCATTTACTAATTAGCTTATACATTAAAATTGGCAATAGGAGACAGCCAGCTTGCAGTCCAAGCCTCGCCTTGGTGTTCTCCCCTGCCGGTCCGGGGACACCTTCCCATCCACGGCTGGAAGCACCGGACCCTATGCTACAGGCGGTGACCCCTGATGACAGTGGTGGGAGTATACTCCCTGTTGTAGATGTGCCTGTTTTTATTCACCATTATGTGAGTTGCCAATTGGCTGTTATTAAAATACATTTTTACATGTTTAACGGTTTACACTTAAAGACGCCTCCTTCCTTGTCTCCCTATTCGCTTAGTTGTTGAACTGGCTTTGTCCACCAGGAGTGCAGCCCTCAGTGACAGACTGTTGCTCTTCTATCATTTACATGGACTTTTAATGGACTAATTCTAATGGACTTATTTATGTGATATACTGGCCCAAGTGATGCGCCTTAACTTGTTTTGTTTTTTTATCATGTCAGCAAGCTGCTTCTCTCACAGTGCCACCCATAGCATAGCTAACAGACAGTGGGCAATACAGAATAGAAGCGCAATTGGATAGGTAGTCATAGGCTTGTAGTGGACAGGACTGTGATGATACATGCACTGCTCAAGCCTCAGAAGCTAGGTAAGTGGCTTTAGAGGTTTACAGGCCAGAGTGAAGACCCATCCAAGCACAAACAGCCCCAATCTGCAAGCTTGCATTTGATTGCACATTGGGGACCCCATCAAATTTTATGGATCTTCCCCTAACTTCCAGTGGCAGTGATGTTGGAAACCAGGACAAAAAGAATAATTAAATCTCCCAGCAAGTTCATAGACATCAATTAAAACCTAACAGGGGTTCTAACAGTTGTCTACTTTATACACTTTAGATTGTCAAAGGTGGTCACCTTGTGAACGTGTCCCCCAGCATCTCCAAGAAAGACAACGGTGTTAGAGTCTATGGCTAGTGCAGCTACTGCTGTCAGGCTGCCATCATACGTAAGGAGAGGTGACACAGAGAGAGGGACCCGGCTGGCTATTGGGCTGGGGGTGTGATCACCTCCACATGGAAAGTTTGTTGGTGAATCCTGGGAAGAAACAGAGAAACAAAAGTTATTCATGGTAGCAGTTCTGTGATGTTATCAAGATATTTGTCATTACGGTCATGAGAGGTCCTGATTACATTGCTGCTTTCCAACTCAAAAAGCGAAGATTGGCCATCTCATAGGGAACTTTTAGAAATGTTCATTGTGTCTAAGGTTAAGCAGGAACCTGAAAGATTAAGCTTTTGTCTTGAATTGCTCCTGAATATGACAGTGCACTTTCTGTGCCTAGGTACTTCTGTGTTTTAAGCCTAGCTACATGTCTGCTGTGTGAGATCATCTAAGGTCCAGTGTCAAAGGACATTAGACTTGTCAATGACAAAATGTTGATATTCATTTTAAATGCTTCTGAGATTATTCCCATCATCATATGATCATTCGATCTGCAGTTGACCTCCTTCTGACCTGCATTTTAATTGCTTCAAATGGGTTCTGTGTTTCAACAGGCCTGTATGGGAAAGCAAAACTGTCTGACATGAACAAAAGATCCTCATCACAGGCCCAAAGAACTTCTGCCTCTGACTACTAGTCTTATGAGATTTGAAGTAAGATTTGGTGGTGCCACTACTGTACTGCTCACTGTGTTCCTTGCTGGAGAGGAAGCTGTACCAGAGGACCTGCAGTGCAAGGATTTCCCAACCACTCAACAGAGAAACAGCTATGATATGAAGAAGCAAAGCCCCGCTCCTCTATTAAAATAGCTGCCACCACACAGAGAAAAATGACAAGCAAATACAAGCAGAAGAGGGTGCGTGCCTCTATAAGTTCTTTCCATGTGTATTAAGTTTTCATGACCAGGTTTAAGGGAGCAGCCACCATCTGACTGGATTTGTTTTTATTGTCCTTTTAGAATAACTCTCACCTCCTGATCTTGCCCTTGGCATTCCTCATTGTTTTATAGTAGCAATGTAGCTTTTCTTACTTTTTTGCCACCATGCAGACTCAGGGGAGAACAAGGGAGTGTTTGCATTTGAAAAAAAAATACACCTGGCTGTAACCACTGCTGAAGTATGCTAATCCGGTGCTGCCATCTGAGGAAGAGGAAATCATCATCAGGAAGTTCCCTGAAGCTACAAAAATTGTTTATGGGAACAAAAATGCTGCAACTAAGCACTTAAAATACCTTATAAATATGTGCTTTTACCTGACTTGCAACTAAATTCTAAATTCTCTAAACATTATTTGTTGTTTTACTTTGAGTCACATCAGTGGGATTCTATGATTCACCCACAAACACTTACCATAGGAAGAGAACCACATCTTGAATTCACGCCATACTCGATGCCAGCCTCTTCCTGCCCACTTCCTCCTTTGCCGAGTTTTGTGTAGCACAGGACTCGTGCGGCCGTTATCCTTTCTTTTATGTCTTTCATCCTATAAGAACACAAAGCAGTCCGGCTGCTAGGATTTGGACTGGAACCTTGGCTAGCAGCAAATACCACAAAGAGTTCCTGGTTCTTAATCTCCAGGTGGGCAGCCTGTGCCAGGTTGTAGCCTCCTTGGCACATGAGAGGGACTTCCACATAGGAGTAGAGGTGGAGATCTTGACTGCACACACTGCCGAGGTAGGTTTTGTAGTCCATTTGGGATTTGGACCCACGGCGGTAAAACAAGAAGTAGACATGCCCTTCGTTGGAGAAAACACTGACAAACATATTGTTGTAATCCGAAAAGTCTCCCACGACCAGTTTGCCCAAACCCTCATTGGAGAAGTCAGGTGACTTTGATAGTTGTCTTATGGTGATTGGTGGTATTCCACTCGACAGCCTAGCTGTTAAACCACGGCCTACAAATAGGTAATCAAGGCCTTGTGACGTCCTTTCTACTATTCCCACAGTAGTGACTTTGGGGTCATTGGCAGCCACAAACTGATTGTCACCAGGGTCTATGGTTTGGTAAATAATATTGGAAATGTTGGCCAAACTCCTCTTTTCACAGATGCCCTGAAACACGTGACCACAAGTCAATAACTCCCCACTATGAGAATTGACAGTTAGTAACTTGTTAGTGTTTTGGGTGGGAGCAGCCTGAGGGCAGTCTCTGTTCTCCTTGAAAGGTAGACAATCTGGGAAGTCAAGCACAGGGCCTGTGGAGTCCTCTGCCAGAAGCTGGAGGCCAGGGGAGAGCTGGAAGATCCAGTTGACAGCCCCAATGTAGATTGAGCCTGAGCCAGGGTCATAAGCCATATGGTTGAAGGTGACATTGGGCCGGAGAAAATAAGGGAAAGAAGAAACAGACGAAGACAGGCAGAGGAAAATGAACAGGGGCTGAGCCAGATCCAACATAACGATTAGCTAAAATGGAAAAAGAAAAATGATTAATTATATCGCTCAGCTGACACAACATTCTCCAAACCACAGAGGGCAACCTTTCCCGTTACTACTGGCAAGACATCGTTTGATAACTCATCATTATTTCAGGACAGTACAGGAAAATCTCAACATTCATGTATTCATGGAAGTTCCTCAAAAAGTAAGCATGAGGTTCAAAGTGTATAAACGGGGAAAAATACAGCAAGTCCCGTTAAGCAAAAAATGGGTTATCATGAGTATACCATATTTGTCATATTAAATGGCACATTTCAGACTGAAAAGTAGGACAATTCCGTGAATAAATGAGATATATGGAGTTGAGAGCATCAGAAAGGCTCTTTATTAGACACAAAGTTATTTTAACATTTTGGAAGCCTCTAGTGCTTGGCAGTCATTGCTATCTCTTTATGGGCAGCTAAGTTAAGGATAAAAGTCATGTTGCCGCCCCGCCCCAAACCCC
>BLSH010266822.1:2019884-2032495 GCA_018402905.1 Glandirana rugosa | reverse complement strand
ATTTTCCAAATAGTTAATAGGGTCAAATCGATATTCGTTTCAACTACAAATCAAAGCAGTAGGATGGAAAGTTTTTCTTGGATGAACAAAATTCTAACTGTGAATGTCCTTTGAAAAAAAAAGAATCATACATAACTTAAGGCACATGTTCATCTCCAAATTGAACATAGAATTTCGAAACCTTGGAATGGCAAGGGGGGGGGGGGATTCATAAAAAATTTATTGAGTCCATAATTGTACGCTTGGATGTTTTTTCTGAATTTCCTGCCGAATGTTTGAACAAAATTTTACTGGTGTATAGCCAGCTTGAATTATTCACATATAATCACTTCCTTAAAAAATTAAAAAAACATGGGAATTAGTCCTCGTTTGAGGATAGTGGCTGGGACCATGCAAATCATTGTTTAATGTAATCGGGACATTGAGAAAAGTGGGTTGGCAGTCCATTCAAAATGGATAAGCAGCCCTAATATAAGGCACATAATGCGGGAAATCGTGCATGCGTTATTGGAGAGATCTCCTTTCACTTTCTGTCCATTAGACAGTACTTGAGAAGAAATCTCTCAAAAATGAGCCAAATCCCATCAGTTGTCACAGGACAAGTGTCCTTATTGGAACTTGTCTCATTATTCCTATTCTGGTGACAAGTCAAACTTTTGGATTTTCTCTCTTTTTGAGTTCCAGTGACAATGCTAACAAGGACACAATGACACAATAACTATCACCAGTGGAGACCCAGTGTTTCTGTTCTGGTGACAACTCAAAATTTTGGATTTTCTCTCTTTTTTGAGTTTCAGTGACAATGATCACCAAGACAGGATGAGAGGATAAATATCTCCAGTGGGGACCCATTGTTCTTGTCACGGTGACAACTCAAAACTTTGGATATTCTCTCTTTTTTGAATTCCACGGACAATAGTCACCAGGATACAAGAGAATAAAGATCTCCAGTGGGACCCACTATTCTTCTTCTGATGTCAACTCAAAATTTGGATTTTCTCTTTTGAGTTACGGTGACAATGGTCACCAGAGCATTCAAGAGAATAAATATCTTCAGTGAGGACCTCTTGGGCAGCAATAAAAGTAAAAAAAAATACATCACACCATACTGCATAGACTTCCATGGCCAGGAAATAGGTAGGCCCGTGGCTCTATAGTGGTAATGTAAACCTCAAATGCAGAAATAACCAGCACTTAAAATCTAGATGTAAAATTTTACTGAAGTCTGGTGCACGAAGGCCCCAAAGTGACAGAATGAATGATCACAACATATACAGTATATACACATATCTGACATCCCGTGAAAGCCAGCCTACCATCTAAATTGAAGATGCTCATGCCCCATTACAGGGTATCACATACCCCATAGCATGTGTATCCCAGAACTATGACAAAGGAATGCAGAGTAATGGTATGGTGGAGTTATGGAGTGTGGCAGGTCCTAACTGTATGTAGACCCCGTTCAGGATGGAGAGTTAGGAGCTCTGCATCGGCGTGCACAAGATGGTTGGAATAGCCGTAATGGCATGCGCTCCACACACAGGAACGCATTTCCAACTTCTGGGTGAACTCCATAAAGGCCAAAATTATTTCATGAATACATCCTTGGAGGATTTTTTTTTTAATGCAAGCTGCGTAGGTGCCTGAATCTGACTTGGAATCAGCCTTTTGCAGTCCCCTAAACAACAAACCCTGGAAAGGGGAGAAGCAGCACAATGAGCCAAATAGTTTTGTTGCAGTGCACAAAGCTTGCTGATAGGAGGAGAGAACAGAATGAATTAAGGCAGGGGTCTCCAAACTCTCTAAGCAAGGGGCCGATTTACTGTCCTTCAGGTGTTGGGGGGGCAGTCTGAGTAGAAAATGCTCAGTGACCCATCATTGGTTTTAATGGAATGAATAGTGCCCTATTTATGGTGCCAGTAGAGGGAATGGTGCCCTATCATTGGTGTCATTTGGTGTAAGGGTCAGATAAAGGCAAGCAAAGAGCAACATTCGGCCCCTGGGTCAAAGTTTGGAGAACAAAGACTTAAGAGATAAACTCACAGTCCAGTCTCAGGCTGGGGGAGAGGAGGACAGAATTTAAAAATGTTATTTAACTGCAGTACAGTAAAATCATATCACCAGCCCTGCCAAACATACTTGTGCTGTGTGGCAGAGTTGTTTAAATTTTATGACTGGATGGAGAGAAATAATTTGACAGGTAAAACATATAGGGAGACTCAAGCACAGCCCTTGACATCACCAAATTGCCAGCAGTACATAATATTTGGTATTGTATTTAGCTGTTTGCCTTTAATGCACATTATAGCAAATGTCTTTGCGCATTAATTTGTTGGGTTTTTTTTTCCTTGTGCCAGTGTGCAGTTTGGTGTGTTTATATTTTCCAATGGGTACCAAAATACGTTGATGCAGTAAAATGCATCCTTAATGCACCACACAACAGTGATATGACCGCGCCTAATTGCTCTGTATGATAAATGTACGTCATCTGCTGGGTCCCTGTGCATCATACCATTGGGGACCTCTGTCAATGCAGCCCAACTGTGTCTTTTTTCCCACTGGGAAGGCTGAATGCAGCATTTGACTGTGACAACGGAGGAGTTGGAACACTAGAGGTTAACACAGACAGGAGGTATTATCTGTAATGTAATAGGGGCTACATTTTGCATTCAGGTGCAGGGCAGCAAAACAATCCCCGCTGCAGATCTGTACTTGCACAAAGACCATAAATGAATCAAAGGAAGCAGTCTTCAGGTTTAAAGAGTATAAAAAACCCAATAGCAAAAATAGAACTTCCGTTCTGCCTTTTCCAGAATAGGGAAAGCCGATGGATCAATAGGTTAGGCAACCCCAAAAAAAAAAAAAAAGTTAAAGTGGATCTAAACTCAAGAACAAAAATGTAATATGTTGGAGCCTAGCAGTCTCGTTTGGTGGTGGCCTGCACAGAACCCTGACCTCAGTCCTACTGAGTAACTTTGGGATGAATTGGAACACCGGATACCAGACAGATATGGTCATCCAACATCATTACCTAATCTTTTGGGAAAGCCTTCACAGAGCAGTGAAGGCTTTTATGGCCTCAAACGGGAACAACTTAGTTTCAATGCCCATGGCTTTCAAATAGGATTGTCCAAAAAGCTTATGTAAGTGTCTGTTGTACCAACTTGGCAATATAGGATTTTTACCACTTGGCCTCCAGAAGCTTTTACCCCCTTAATGACCAGAGCATTTTTTTGCTATTCGACACTGTGCTACTTTAACTGACAATTGGGTGGTCATGCAACACTGTACAGAAATGAAATTTATATCATTTTTATCACAAAAATAGAGCTCTTTTGGTGACATTTCATCACTGAGATTTTTTATTAAATGAAAAAAAACAATATTTTCTACTTTCTGTTATAAAACATATCCAATAATAACAATAATAAAAAAATAATAATACATTTAGGCCAAAATGTATTCTGCTACATGTCTTTGGTAAAAAAAAATCCCAATAAGTGTATATTTTTTTGGTTTGTGTGAAAGTTATAGCTTCTAAAAACAATGGTATGTATACTGGAATTTATACAGCTATAGATGCTATACTGTAATGGAAGTGATCCGCAACTTATAGTGGGACTGTGATAGGGTGGTAGGCAATCTGGTGCTAACAGACACTATATAGGAGGGTCACTAACTGACACTGATGCTGCTAGTGACACTAATAAAGTGATTGGTGATAATATTGTACAGGGACACTCTACTAATGACACAGGCTGGGAAGGGGTTAACATCTATGGGCAACTCAGATGAGTTTAAAACTTTGATGGAAACCTAATGTCAGGAATCACAAACATGTCAAAATATGTAAATTTTCATTTTTATTTTTTTACTATCCCCACAATATGTTCTTCTACTGATCTACTTAGAAAATGTATGATAACGGTTATTTACTATTAATATACAGTATATGTTAATTTTCTAGTTTACTTTGTAAACATATATCTGTAAACATTTTTACTTCTCTGTTATTCAATAAACTTTGGATTGGGAAAAAATAACACAAACTATGGACAATCAAGGGGTTAATGTGCCTATATTACACATGTGTAATGTGTGCTGCTTTTACTTTCTGATCTGACCGTTTTTTCTCCCTGCTTTCCAGGGAGAAGAAACAGCCAGATCAGAACACAGTAGGTGATTGGACACACCCGATCAGCTGACGTCAGCCAAAATCATTGGCTGAAATCAGCTGCCAAACTCGTACTGTGCCCAATCACAGCATAGGTGGGCAGGGGGCGGTGGAAGCAAGCTGGTGACGTACAGGTACATTGTCAGGCCTGCTTGTGCCACCCGCCCGCCTACGGTAAAGTCCAACTCTATCCAAAACGTATTTTTGTTTTGGGAACAGAAAGGGTTAGAACTCTGCTAGTCATCTTGAAAAAGGAGGACTCAAGTGCGGCCCTTGACCCAGGGGGCGCACATAAAATTTAGTGAATGTAATGCTACAGAAAGTAATCAGAAATAAAAAAAAACAAAGGAAGATGGTCAGAGACGGTGGACACATTAGAAGAGTTGTGAGAGATCACCGCTATTACAGACCCTTTACAAGTCACGCTTCCAAATTTGTTCAACCTACAGGCCTCCTAAAAATTACTTGTGCCACATTTGATATTCCTCTCAACAAGATCAATGGAAAAAATAAAACAAGAGAAAAGAGATGGACAATACCCAGAACAGAATGCCAACATTCATCAGACACACCAAGGGTTTGCACATCACATGCAATAACTGGAAATAGAACAGGAAGTAACAAACGATAAACATTTTTACGGGCCACAGATCTTCAATTGCAGAAATATTCCATCATGCTGGAAAATTTCAGTCACTCAAGTGCAAAATCCTTCAGGCAGTCAACAGAACTATTGTATTAATGTAGAAGGCAACACACCATATCCAAACAGTAAATGATAAGGAAAAAAACTTAGCAAAAAAGTATTGGGCACTTGGTAGCGGTTTTAGCACAGTTACTGTGCATGATAGTTTACGTTTTTAAAGTTTTATTCTAGAAGTACATAAAAAGGTTGCCTGGTGCAAAAAGCCAATACGATTTTCTTTAGGTATTTTAGGCAGCTGGGTGTCCATTTGTACTTGTGCGCGATGACTATCTATAGCAGCCTTTCTCAACCTGTTTTAGGAATCCTTAAAATAATGTTCAGGTCTAGGAGAGCCCCTGCTAAAAACAATTCATTAGGGGTCAGTGGGAAAAATGCCCCTTACATTGTTGGTCAGTAAGAAGAGTGCCGCCCCCCCCTTGCAGTGGTGGTCAGAATGCCAACCTTAAATATAGCCAAATACTGACGATCATTGGTGTTATGCCTCAGCCAAGTGACGCTAGCCAACACAACTTGACAGAGTCAAGTGCAGGCACCATCAGATGGGTGGTCAATCAGCCAAAACTTAGAAAACTCATAGCAACCTCTGAAGCAGCCTTTCCCAAAAAAGGATTACGCAGAATAGTAGAAGTTCCTCCAGAGCAGTCCTTCGCATACAGGGTTCCTCCAGAGCAGCCCTTCGCATACAGGGTTCCTCCAGAGCAGCCCTTCGCATCCAGGGTTCCTCCAGAGCAGCCCTTCGCATCCAGGGTTCCTCCAGAGCAGCCCTTCGCATCCAGGGTTCCTCCAGAGCAGCCCTTCGCATCCAGGGTTCCTCCAGAGCAGCCCTTCGCATCTAGGGTTCCTCCAGAGCAGCCCTTCGCATCCAGGGTTCCTCCAGAGCAGCCCTTCGCATCCAGGGTTCCTCCAGAGCAGCCCTTCGCATCCAGGGTTCCTCCAGAGCAGCCCTTCGCATCTAGGGTTCCTCCAGAGCAGCCCTTCGCATCCAGGGTTCCTCCAGAGCAGCCCTTCGCATCCAGGGTTCCTCCAGAGCAGCCCTTCGCATCCAGGGTTCCTCCAGTGCAGCCCTTAGCATACAGGGTTCCTCCAGAGCAGCCCTTCGCATACAGGGTTCCTCCAGAGCAGCCCTTCGCATACAGGGTTCCTCCAGAGCAGCCCTTCGCATCCAGGGTTCCTCCAGAGCTGCCCTTCTCATTCAGAGATCATCTAGAGCAGCCCTTTGCATCCAGGGTTCCTCCAGAGCAGCCCTTCTCATTCAGAGATCATCTAGAGCAGCTCTTTTCATCCAGAATTCCTTCAGAGCAGCCCTTCTCATGCAGGATTCCTCCAGAGCAGCCCTTCTCATCCAGGGTTCTGCAGAACCTTTAGGGTTCCTCAAGAACAGTCTTTCCCAACTAGGAATCCTCCAGAGAGTGCTGGGGGTTCCCTGAGCAATGAGTAACCCCTATGATAAGTAACCACTGACAACAATGATCTTTTTAGCTAATCTGTAAAAGGTTGATACTTCCAGTGACCACAAATATAAGAAACGCTTTTCCAGCGGATTATCACACTAATGTACCATAAGCTGTAGATACAGTCATTATAAACATGGGTTCCCTGAGACCAAAAAGTTATTTTAAGGGTTCCTGGGTTTTAAAAAGGTGAAGAAAGGCTGCTTTAGAAGAACCATATAGTCCTTGTGAGCCCTGCTTGAGAACGACTGATCTATAGTTTAAAAAATGAACCTAGCACCACCTTTCCCAACCTTCCCTATTGATGCAGTTGAAAGCTTTTGTTCTCCAACCACTCACAATAGCCTGCTGGCTTCCGCATTCAACCGACTCCCAAAATCTAAATGAGTCCCTTTTGCGTTAATCATATGAAAGAAGCCTGTGTCCGAGAAGAAATAAAGCCATCTTAGCAAACCTTCAAAGTGACATAAAGCTATAGAATACGCCCAGTGAGTATAAAAGCAGAACTAGGTATTGTTGGTGGATTAAGCAGCATCAATTAAAAAACTTCACTTTTTCATTTAGCCATGAACAATATTTCACCACTACCAATAAAAGTGGAAGTAAAGAAGAAGCAGGAACAGGTACTCACAATCCCGTAAGTCTGAACGCTTGTGAAAGGTTCCTCCACAACTATACACAGCCCATAGTGACAGCACAGGAACAATAGGCAGATGTGTGAATGTAGGGACCAGGAGATACCCAGGGGGGTCTGACACATTAAGAGATGGAGCGGAAACTGCAAGTAGCTCTGTCATTGGATGGATTTATTCTCCTCTCCCCCTCCCTATTGGAGTTACAGTGACAGCATCTGCCACATGGGGAATACTGGTGACATCCCGCTATACAGGGCTCTGCTGTGTAGACCCAAGCTCTCTGTAACTCTTTCTACGCCTGGCGGAAACCTCCTCCCCCTGTCAAAAGGCAAGTGAGCAGACAAAGAAGAGGGCAGGGGGCCAAATTCCAACATGGAGAGCCAGCACAAGCAATTTGCATGAGAATGATGAATTCTTCCCAGTGTCAGCCTTGCACAGAGGGTGACAGAGATTGGACTTCCAGTCCCCAACAACGTCCCTCTGTCCCAGGAAAGCGGTGACCGCGGCTCACACGCAACATGTCCCCTGGGGACGGGGCTGTGACAGAAGTGTGTGACATCAGCTGGCTGACCACAACTAGGACCGACAGCTCGCGCCCTTCAATTAGAGAACCTTTTAACGTTCTCCCAACCACCTGATCAATCCGTCTGTCTTTAGCCTGTTGGCCGCCACCCAACTGCTTCTTTGTACAGGTGCTCAACATATTAAAAAAAGTCTACCCAAGACATGAAATATTTTTAGTGGTCAGACTCTGGTTTCGAATCCTAGTCAGGACATTATCTGCATGGAGTTTGCATAATCTCCTGGTGCTTTTGTGGGTTTCCTGATAAATTTGTCTGTCTTTAGTCGGTTGACCGCCACCAAACTGCTTCTTTGTACAAGTGCTCAAAAAAAAGAGTCTACCAAAAAAATGTAATATTTTTAGTGGTTAGACCAGGGTTTCGTGGAACCCTAGGGTTCCTCCAGAGGTTGTAAGGGGTTCCTTGAGCAATGGTCAATTTCTACCTCTCAGATAAATTCCCAATGACATCACAGATCTTTTTAGCTATCTGTAAGGGGGTAATTCTTCCCAATGACCACAAGTGTAGGGAGCATTCTTCCCAATGACCATCACACTAATGTATCATGAGTTGTAGATTTTTCATTTTTAGCAGGGGTTCCCCGAGACCAAAGAATCATTTCAAGGGTTCCTCGTTGAAAAGGTTGAGAAAGGCTGGGTTAGACTCTGGTTCAAATCCTGGTCAGGACATTATCTGCATGGAGTTTGCATATTCTGTTTGTGCTTTTGTGGATTTCCTGATCAATGTTTGCCTTTAGCTGACTGACCGCCACCCAACTGCTTCTTTGTACAGGTGCTCAAGAACACATTAAAAATCTACCTAAACCCCAAAACAAAAAATGTAATATATTTCCCCAGTTCAAATCCTGGTCAGGACACTATCTGCATGGAGTGTGCATGTTCCTCTTGTGCTTGCATGGGTTTCCTCCAGGTATTCCGGTTTCCTCCAACACTCCAAAGACATACTGGTAGGTTAATTGGCTCATGTCTAAATTGGCACTTGCATGTATGTCAGATAGGGACCTTAGATTGTAAGCTCTTGAAGGCAGGGACTGATGTGATTAGACATTATGTAATGCGCTGTATAAATTGTCAGCTCTATATAAATATCTGTAATAAATATTCAAAAAATATATTAATCTTAATAATATACTGTATATTGCAGCTTACCAGTCCATAGATGTAGTGGCTGCATTTGTTGTATTTTTTTGTCAGTCCTAAACACTTTATGTGCTAGGGTGACAACGCTCACTCATTGTACTGTGTCTGTGGAGGAGCAGCATTGTCACCCTAGAACAGGAAGCGTGTTGGGGCTAAGGGGAGGTGTTCTGAGGTCCACAGACGTAAACTAGGAAGGGCTGATAACATTGTTGGGGATTTACGTTAAAACTGAATTACAGGTATGTATTTTATTGCATCATTACCTTGGTTCAGCTTGGACCAATGTAAGTATGCATATCTCCTACCTGTGGGATCCCTGTGGAAGCTGGAAATCACTGTAGTAGTTGCCGATACTACAGCGATTTGTGTTGTTTTCTGGGTCCTGAGCTGAGCAGCTGCCCTGCTGCATACTAACCCAGAGGGGTCGCTGGTTTGCTCGGCATGGGTGGCATTCACAGTTGGCCTTGTATTTTTCTCCGAGAACGCAAAGCATTCTCTGATTGGACATGGTGGCAGATTCTATTTATAACTAATCCTATTAAAAAAAAAAAAAAAAATTAAAAAAAGGCCCGTTTACAGAGCTCAGTAGCTCAAGTTTAATTTACACACCAGGTAAAGAAATAGTAGCGATTCTGCCCTTACTCACTTTCCCCACTCCTCCATACAGTAGGGCAGAGATCCCCAACCTCTGGGCCCCGCCACATGATGGGAGTGGGCGACGGGTGGGCGAGCGAGCCAGCCAGCGCAATATGCACTACCACCTTCCACCAGAGGGTGCCTGATCCCCTTTTCCCAGCACCACTACTCCCTTCCCTCTCTCTCAGTGGTCACGTTGGTGACATGTGGGGAGAGAAGGAGAAGGGGAAGCTGGGGACAGGATTGTCACACAGCACTGGTGAGACCCATACACCGCTACGGTCTATAGGACAGAGAGATCACCATGTCCTGGGGGCTTCATACTGAGCTGACTTCATATGACAGGCTGCACCCCCATTACCTCCGGTCCGTGACAGGGTTGTCTTCTGCAAGGCGTCCCCGGTGCCGGGGAGGTTGGGGGCCGCTGCACTAGAGTGTCCAAAGTGGAACACATTGCTATGCTGTTTTAGACAAATCACCGCGCTCTGGGAATCCTTTGTCATATATTAAATGTTTATTCTTAAAACAAAGATTGTATAACATATACTGTATATACCTAAGCAAATAAATAAAATAAAAAAATTTGACCCAAACCCATTACAGTTTCCCTTTAAAGCCAGCTAATGACAAACTTGACAAACTCGGCAGGATGCATTATTCCTGCCGACAAGTGAGGGGTCTTTTGTGCTGGCAGTTGGCAACCACAAGCACCGTTACTGGGTACCCTGCCAGGACTTCATACGGGTGGGAGGCAGTGACTGGCAGTTCGAGTACACACTGCACCCACTTCTCTGCCAGGGTGACCTGACAGAGCCCAGGGAAGAGTTTCCCACACGTCAGATGCAGGCAGTAGGTTAGAGGACAGCACAGACGAAAGTTTGGATCTTGCCAACTCGTACTATTCTAAGTCCAGACAAGACTATTTATCTAAAAACTTAAAAGTAATGCTGAAAATAGGTTATTATTTGATGCCCATAGACCAGATGTTTGCAATCCCAGCACTGCTTGCATTAGCAGGGTCAAGATGGTGTTATAGCTTATATCCATAAATGTTTTTCTTTTTTAGTTTTAGTTAAAGTGGGGAAGGATTAGAACCTCTGTTGGGTTTTTACTGCTATCCAGGGCTACATTGGCGAGTTTGTTCATAATTTCCTGTTGTGGTGACAACGGTTTCACCAGACAAGAAGTGGGGGCAAATCCCCCGCAGCACTTATTAGCAGACTAACTTTTTTTTGCTGTGCATTGAAGACTGTCGCGTTTGAGCCTCGTTATTACCATCCCCTTCCCCTTAAGCGTCAAAGGCAGCGGACAGGGGTGCTTATATGCCACAGTTACCCGCAGCAAAAAATTATCCCCTATTGTTGCATTTGGACAGGCAGTACTGCCGCTGAACTTGACCCATTCAAATGATGGTGGATGTCCCACAACTGCCCGTGTTGGTTTGGCATTTACGGGGATAAAGCGGGATGAGGAGGATATATCATATACCCTCTTCACTACCTGCCAAATGCCTCTGAAAAGCGATCCGAAGAGTCACTCTTTAGACTCACAGCGATTTAAACCTTACCTTAATCATTCCATTGTTTAAAAACAAAACAAAAAAAAAATTTTGGATGGACATACGTTCTAAGTATACGAGTAAAAAAAGAGCACCAAACCATCATCTCAAGAGACCAAAAGCTCTTAATAATATCACTCAGTCAGGGACTGCTTTTCCTAATCTTTAAGGACAGCTTACTAACCGGAATAGTACCAGCAGACTGGTGGAAAGCCAACGTGGTACCAATATGCATGAAAAGGACCGAGATACAGATCAGGAAACTACAGGCTAGTCAGCTTCACATCAATAGTTTGCAAACTATTGGAAAGGATGATAAGGGACTATATCCAAGAATTGGCTAATGAAAATAGTATAATTAGTAGTAACCAGCATGGATCTATGAAAGATCGTTCTTACCAGACCAACCTGTTAACGTTCTATGAGGATGCGAGCTGTAACTTGGAATGTAGTGTATCTGAATTTCGCCAAGGCGTTTGACACCAATAAACGCTTGATTTGCAAATGGAGGTCTCTTGGCATTGACAATAGTGTATGTACCTGGATAGAAAACTATTTACAGGGGAGGGTCCAAAGGGTGGTGATAAACAGCATCTCTTCAGAACGATAATGGTTGTGCCTGGATGTGGCGCTGTCTGAGTAATGGGAAATATGTATGATCCTTATATACTGTTGTCATATGTTACAGTGGGATTATATCCCTCACACCAAATTGCGACATTAAAGTGCATATGTGCCAAGAGTTAGTGGTGTATCTTGCGGTAAAATCTTATGGTGTAATGACCTACCCCAATAAACCAAACCGTATATATAAAATGATTAAGTTAATGTATAATTTATAATATAAAATATGAGTACAATCCAGCGTTTATACACGTGTAACAAAGTATTTAATTCACCTGTGTAACAATAAAATTCATAAAACGGTGTATATATTGAAAAGTGTCAGTGCATGTGCTGGTATGATTGTGCTAGTATCCAAAAAAATTTCTAACCATAGGTCATCAACTATTTGTACATGCCTCAGGTGTGCAACAATAAAAATCATAAAACGGTGTATATATTGAAAAGTATCAATGCATGTGCTGGTATGAATGTGCTAGTATCCAAAAAAAAATTCTAACCTTAGGTCATCAACTTTTTGTACATGCCTCAGGTGAGTGATCAGTAATATATAATGTAATGTCCGGGCTTAGAATCAGTGCAAGTAATGCTACTTTGACCTTCTATATAAATTCACCAATGTGATAACTATATATTGATCTTCCTAAGCTGTAAAAAATTTTTTTTGACTTTTCAACACCACAGGATATTCAGACAGTCCATATATTAACAAGTATTCCGTGACTTCAGATGCTCATTCAGTGTGACTTATTCCTTCATGTAAAATAATTGTGACAAGGGGTGTTCATTCGTGCTCCCCCGTTGGTCCCCTCCTTACCAGAGGGCACTACCCCTGCAGGGGTCAAGTGCCTGTCTTTATTATTCCTAGGAGTCTGCTCCTAATAAAATGTACTTCCTTATTCAGTGTGACTTACTCGTAGACTTCAGTGCCTTATGAACAATTATATACCTGACAGACTTATAGGACACCACAACTTTTCAGTTTTTTTTAAAAAATGTCGAATCCTTCTAGTTATATATCAATAGTGTAACCACTTAAATATATCTTCCAGTTTCATCGTAATGAACGTGACTAAGATTCGGGCCTGTAATGTAATATATAATGAC
>BLSH010266822.1:1981803-1991936 GCA_018402905.1 Glandirana rugosa | reverse complement strand
CCCCCCCCCCCCCCCCAAATAAGGGTCTACTCTTAGCACAAATGTCTCCTGTCTCTCTATAAGGCTCCTCTCACACTGGCATCAATGAACAGTGGAATGCTTTGCAGAGGACAGAAGAGCTTTGCAGGTGTTCAGTAGGTGATGCCTGTGTTTTGCAATACAGCACAGTTATGCAATTAGCGGATCTCAAGATGTTGCAGAACTACAAGTCCCATGGGGCATAGCAAGACTTTGACAGCCACAAGCATGACATCCAGAGGCAGAGGCATGATGGGACTTGTAGTTTTGCAACAGCTGGAGGTCCGCTAATTGCATAGCCCTGCATTACAGGATCATGCAGCATGCATCTACTAGCCAAGTGTTTGGATTGTGGTTTCAGCAAGGCCCCATTCACTTGCATGGGAGTGTTTGACAGGTGGTGCCACCCGTCAGACTTGACATGTAGTGATAAGATTGCCACACTGTAATGCAAATTATTGTAGACGCAGCAATGCGCATTCATCCGAGCGACACCTTGGAGGAGATTTACTACAACTGGAGCACTCAGGATCTGGTGCAGCTGTGCATGGTAGCCAATCAGCTTCTAACTTCAGCTTCAATTAAGCTTTGACAATAAATTCTGGAAGCTGATTGGTTTTTATGCAGAGCTGCACCAGATTCTGTGTGCTCTAGTTTTAGCAAATCTCCTGCTGCTTTTAGATGGAAGGTCTGGGGGCGGTAAAAGTGCATATCAACTACCTTTTTTTTACCACCCCTTGGCTGCCCATGTAAAGGGGGGCCTAAGGGCCTGGTCAAATGCGTGTGATGCATTTTTTGTATGACGCATTTTACACACTTTTTTTACCCAGATGCATGTTTTAATGAAAGAGCATCAAAGATCTGCATGCTGCATCAAAACGCGTATTCTCATACAGCTCCATGGTAGTGCAGCTAAAAATGCAAGTAAAATGCACATAAAAACGCACACAGGTGAACAGGCCCTATGGGCTCTTTTACACTGGCGGCTTGGGCAGTAAAAAGAGGCAGCTAAGCCATGGTTTTACCACCCCCACAGGCCACAAACCGGAATTGCACCCTGACAGGGTTGTGCTGAGGCCAAAATGCTTCGGTTCACAGATGCTGCATTTTTAACCTGGGCTTCGGAGTTCATCAGGAAGCACCGTCTGTCAAACTCAACAATGGCGATCAATGGGGCTGCACTGCAACCGCAAGCCAATGTCAAAACTTTTTTCCTACCATGTTGGATAGAGTAATGGAGGGTTAGAACCTCTACCAGGTTTTACATTGCCACTTGTGTGCCAATGGGGAGATTTCCCTTCACTTCCTGTCCCATAGCCACAACAGGAAGTAATCGTCCGCTGATTGCGGATGCAATGCTTTGCAGGCTGATTTGCATAAAAATAATAAATTAGTTTTTTAAATATATGCAAATAGTAACTGGTGGACTCATCCTTTAAAATACTCATTTTTTTTTATGCTTTCACCTGCAATTCTTCAGCTTGGTAACAGGGTCTCTCTAAGCAGCTGGATCTTGTACCTAAATGAGATTCAAACACACCGCTCAAAATTTTCTATTTTTTTTTAAAGAAAATTGTGTAAAAAAAAAAAAGGGGGAAGAGTTGCCCCATCTCACCACGGCATTGTTCTGCTCACCCCCAGACTTCACATGGAAGATGCATGCTGCGACATGATACACAAAGAGGTTTCCTTCCCCTTCTGACACGCCAGACAGTAAAACCACAAAACGTCAGATCTGATGCTCGCCACTTTGTCCCCTGCTGTTTCTTGCCACACATTATTTCATATATGACTGAAGACATAACACCCGACCGGGCTAACAACATCTACCAGCCAGAGGAAACACTCACATTATCACCACAGGTGAGGACAGATGGTACAAATATGGTATAAAAACATCCAATTAACTTGAAATAAAAGAAAATAAAATTATATATACGCAGTATCTCACAAAAGTGAGTACACCCCTCACATTTTTGTAAAGATTTTATTATATCTTTTCATGTGACAACACTGAAGAAATGACACTTTGCTACAATGTAAAGTAGTGAGTGTACAGCTTGTATAACAGTGTAAATTTACTATCCCATCAAAATAACTCAACACACAGCCATTAATGTCTAAACTGCTGGCAACAAAAGTGAGTACACCCCTAAATGAAAATGGCCAAATTGGGCCCAAAGTGTCAATATTTTGTGTGACCACCATTATTTTCCAGCACTGCCTTAACCCTCTTGGGCATGGAGTTCACCAGAGCTTCACAGGTTGCCACTGGAGACCTCTTCCACTCCTCCATGATGACATCACAGAGCTGGGGGATGTTAGAGACCTTGCGCTCCTCCACCTTCCATTTGAGGATGCCCCACAGATGCTCAATAGGGTTTAAGTCTGGAGGCATGCTTGGCCAGTCCATCACCTTTACCCTCAGCTTCTTTAGCAAGGCAGTGGTCATCTTGGAGATGTGTTTGGGGTCGTTATGTTGGAATACTGCCCTGCGGCCCAGTCTACAAAGGGAGTAGATCATGCTCTGCTTCAGTATGTCACAGTACATGTTGGCATTCATGGTTCCCTCAATGAAGTGTAGCTCCCCAGTGCTGGCAGCACTCATGCAGCCCCAGAACATGACACTCCCACCACCATGCTTGACTGTAGGCAAGACGCACTTTTCTTTGTTCTCCTCACCTGGTTGCCGCCACACACACACACATGACACCATCTGAACCAAATAAGTTTATCTTGGTCTCATCAGACCACAGGACATGGTTCCAGTAATCCATGTCCTTAGTCTGCTTGTCTTCAGCAAACTGTTTGCAGGCTTTCTTCTGCATCATCTTTAGAAGAGACTTCCTTCTAGGACGACAGCCATGCAGACCAATTTGATGCAGTGCGTGGCGTATGGTCTGAGCACTGACAGGCTGCCGCCCCCCCCCCCCCCCCAACACTTAAACCTCTGCAGCAATGCTGACAGCACTTATATGTCTATTTCCCAAAGACAACCTCTGGATATGACGCTGAGCATGTGCACTCAACTTCTTTGGTCGACCATGGCGAGGCCTGTTCTGAGTGGAACCTGTCCTGTTAACCACTGTATTATCTTGGCCACCATGCTGCAGCTCAGTTTCAGGGTCTTGGCAATCTTCTTATAGCCTAGGCCATCTTTATGTAGAGCAACTATTCTTTTTTTCAGATCTTCAGAAAGTTCTTTGCCATGAGGTGCTATGTTGAACTTCCAGTGACCAGTATGAGAGAGTGAGAGCGATAACACCAAATTTAACACACCTGCTCCACATTCACACCTGAGACCTTGTAATACTAACAAGTCGCAGGACACCAGGGAGGGAAAATGGCTAATTGTGCCCAATTTGGACATTTTCACTTAGGGGTGTACTTACTTTTGTTGCCAGTGGTTTAGACATTAATGGCTATGTGTTGAGTTACTTTGAGGGGACAGCAAATTTACACTGTTATACAAGCTGTACACTCACTACTTTACATTGTAGCAAAGCGTCATTTCTTCAGTGTTGTCACATGAAAAGATTAATAAATAATAAAATATTTACAAAAATGTGAGGGTACTCACTTCTGTGAGATACTGTATATATAATTATATTATATTATATATGTTGCATTATTTATTATTATAGAACATATAATAAAAGAAAGATGAAACATATACTGTTATGGGCACAAATTGCTTTTTCTGAAAGGTTTACAAGCCTGTTGCATGTGTGAACCAGGCCTTAGGCTGCATTGTTATCTGCGCGTTTCCAAACGCGTGACAAAACAAACATGGTTGTGCTTGCAGTGCCATTGTTAATTGGACCCCAAGCATAGGTAGCAGACACGCGTTTCGCCACGTGCTACAAACACGCCAAAATGCACACTGAAAATATGTCAGATGCTATGCGACTGAAAAGGTTTTGGAGCTGCTTTGGGGAATTTGTCATGTGTAGGGCAGCCTATTAACTTGGAGCGCAACATGTATTACACAAGCAGTTCCTGGTGTGAATATGGCCCAAATCCTGTTTTGGGCTGAAAAACACACTTTTTTATTTTTTAAATGAGAGGTGTAAGCCCTGCCCAGTGCCTTTTGCTTTTTAGATAGGGCATATTAAGATGTGTGCAAAAATTGTCTCCAGTAGCGAAGTGGTTAAAGCTTCCTATGTGCCATTTTTAATAACTACATTGTGCCTGTCCGATATGAGGTGTCTATACCAATCTACCCACAGACATCATATGATGAATACACAATAATACAGCTCCGAATGATGATGCCATCAAAGATTGGTTGAGACATGTCTACCGTCCACTGGGCTGCCTAATATGTATACATCAAGAGGTTTTTGTGAAGAATGATGTGTTGGCACTTGTGTCATTGCTTTTTCCAACACAGACTATACAGTAGGTATAATTGAGGGGGGAGTGGTGATAAATATAGACAAAAAAGGCTGCCACGTCCAATATGCACAAAAGTTAAGGAGATGGGAAGAGATATCCCAATCAAAGACTATCCCCCTGGACTTTTAAGGCAGACGTAGTATAAAGAGTAAAAAATTTTACATTTTATTTATACATTGTAGATAAAAATAAAGTGAACAAGAGCATTAGGACACAGATTCGTCACTTTACCAGTGCAGAAACAGAGACAAAGTACATGATATGATGTATAAAAATACAAAAAACAGACATATTTTCAAGGTACCACAATTAACAGCATAGGAAAAAATTGGACTTGATGCATTTGAGATTTGCACACTCAGATGACCACTGTGGTGGCAGGGTCCTGGGGCAATGTCACAAACGTCCCAACATGTTTCGTTAATCCTTCTTCAGGGGATAATAAGCATCAAGTGAAGTAAAGAAGTACTGTCTGTAAGAAGTTAAATCATACATGACATAAATATATAAAGTTTATAAAGACAAGTCAAGCGTAGGTTATTGGTAAAAATGCGCCCACCAAGGAGGGTGGGTATACCACTTACATAAGGACTGGAGGCACCCAGAAACCAATTATGCGAGCAGCCCGGGAGGATCTGGGATGCAGGTCCAAAGCAACCGATGGAGGTGTGAGCCCCAGGGGAGGAAGCGTAGGCTGTTGTGCAACCACAAGGGGCCCAAGGTGGCTGTGTCAGCTAAACCACACTGGGAGGTGTGGATTGCACTAGATGAAAAAAGCGTAAAAGAAGTGTGTATAAAAATCTGAAATGTGTTAACATAGACAGGGACCAAAAAACGTATATAGTAATACATAGCGTGCCTTAGACTGTGCCAAACATTGCCAAGTGGATCAACAAATAAATATATAAAATGTAAAAGGGTACTTAAGGCATTAAGTGTACTTGTTACATACCAAAGACAGCCTATTGCATGAAAGTAGGTTCAAATAGCAAATAAGCCGTGTCATAGTTATAGAGAGCTCTTGAGCATGTAAGGCACAGGAAAGGAGGCTAAAAGAGGCTAAAACGAATGGTAGTCAAAGTTTCATGTTACCTGGTCCATACGATCGATGCGCATAAGGGCTGCATAGCGACGATCGGGAGGTGGCCTGGCTATATAGGGCATACCTGTCCGTGGCAGCCAATCCGGGGGGACACTAGCAGGTGCTGACCGTTTGTGTAATGCGAGCAGAAGGCTCGCATACCAAACGCAGTGGGTCCCTCCGGAGCGAACGGCGCTCTGCGCCACCCCGCCCGATGGGCGGGATGACGTCATGCGTCGGACCTCCGCCGGCGGGTGTGTCCAAGCGGACGGAAGTCCGCTAGGGCAAAAAGCTTGCTCCAACAAGGAGGAGCCGGAGAGGTCCGAGGACCAGGGCGGCATGACTCCAGTGGAGCCTACCCGCCGGGTGGTGCACAATGCCTCCAATCCAGGGAGCATGTGCGACCTCCAGCGGTGGATAATGTAAACGGGCAGATGCAAGAGGAATGGAAATGAATGGAGAGTGGGTGATAGCACAGTACAACGGCAAGTGGTAGTGGAAAGATAGGTAATAGGGGAATGGATGGGGAGAAAGAAGGGACAGGAAGGGAAGAAGGGAAAGGATAAGGAGGAAAAGAAAAAGAAAAAAGGGGGAGGGGAATTAAATAAATGACTTGAAGTACTAGGGGGCAATGGATGTGTAAGGAAAAAGAATTGCAGCAACACATGGATGGAAAGGTATATGTATGGTGATATTAAATCAAAAATTATCAAAGAGTTGGCAAAGGGACATGTCAAAAATTTTGAATGGTTGGGAATAAAAATGAGGATGAAAAATATTAATGGCTAGGGGAATATGAGAATTTTTTTGAAAACACAAAAGAGAAGATTGGTGTATTGCAATGAATAATGGAGTATAAAATGGGAGAAAAAAGGGGAAGGTGAGGGAGCATTATAAAGTGAGTTCACATGCCCCCCGATGTGAAGCCCGGGAGAAAAGGTTTAAAACTGCAAATCTTGTTAAGTCCAGGTGGAGATGTAGCCTGGAGGGTATGTATCCACCACAGCTCACGCTGGAGGAGTAATTTGTTGTGGTCACCTCCACGTGAGCCGAAGTGGACCCTGTCCAGAGCTAGAAAAAAAACCCTTGGAAGGGAAGTGGGATGGATGGCTGCTGTGTGTCGGCCGATAGGGGTGTCAGGATCACGTTTAGTTATGGAGAGGGCATGCTGATATATCCTCTTCCAAAATTCATTTTTAGTTATTAGTTTTCCCGACATAGTACCCCCCACACTCACACGAGAGGAGGTATACTATGCCGGGAGTTTTAAAATTCACAAAATGTTTGGGACGAAATACTTGACGATTGGGTAGAACAATTCTACTGCGTCTATCCATATATTGGCAATAATTACAGCCTCACACAGGAGAAAGTACCATGACGTATGCATGGGTCCCTCCTGTGGGTTCTGAATTCGCTAGAGACCAATCTGTCGCCGACCGAAGGAGCCCTACGGTAGGTCACAGATGGTACATCTGATACAAATGGAGATAGTTGGGAGTCCATAGTAAGAAGATGCCAATATTTACCAAGGATGCGTTTAATTTGTTTGTGTTGTGTGGAGTAAGTGGTGACTATACATGTAATTTGGTTTGGGGTTTGGGTTTTTTTGTTGTAGAGTAAATCTGTTCGCTCACACCTCCACCGGTTGCTTTGGACCTGCATCCCAGATCCTCCCGGGCTGCTCGCATAATTGGTTTGTGGGTGCCTCCAGTCCTTATGCAAGTGGTATACCCACCCTCCTTGGTGGGCGCATTTTTACCAATAACCTACGCTTGATATATTTATGTCATGTATGATTTAACTTCTTACAGACAGTACTTCTTTACTTCACTTGATGCTTATTATCCCCTGAAGAAGGATTAACGAAACATGTTGGGACGTTTGTGACATTGCCCCAGGACCCTGCCACCACAGTGGTCATCTGAGTGTGCAAATCTCAAATGCATCAAGTCCAATTTTTTCCTATGCTGTTAATTGTGGTACCTTGAATATATGTCTGTTTTTTGTATTTTTATACATCATATCATGTACTTTGTCTCTGTTTCTGCATTAGTAATGTGACGAATCTGTGTCCTAATGCTCTTGTTCACTTTATTTTTATGTACAATGTATAAATAGAATGTACAATTTTTTACCATACTCCCCTTTCCCTTTTTTTTATGTACTCTTTATACTATGTCTGCCTTAAAAGTCCAGGGGGATAGTCTTTGATTGGGATATCTCTCCCATCTCCTAAACTTCTATACAGTAGGTATTATGTGACACTTCAACCACAGTCAACATTCTTTCATTAGCAAATGACTACATGAATCAATGAAACCTACCACCAACAGTTTAACCAATTTCATGGTTGTGCTAGAAACAAAATTGTGTAGTGTGCAACAAGCATAATGCCAAAGTGAACCTGTGCCCAGACCATGCACACTAAAATATTTACCTATTCGGAAAAATACTGAATAAGCCCTTTAATACAAGCCCTCAATCACCTCTGTAGCCATAAGCATTGTGGAGAAATGCATCTTAAAATTTACCACATTAATATCTTCATTGGTAATGCCAAAAGCTTGGTTCCAACTCTCTTTCCAGCTCATCAGGATGAGTGAGATTTGGTGGTAGAGGCAAGCAGATACTATCCAAATATCAGTTCCAACTCCCTCTCCAGCTCATCAAGATGAGTGAGATTAGGCCGTAGAGGTGAATACATACAGGCGGAGTGGGTAACATTAAATGTTTGGTGGGGCGCTTTGATATCCTCACCTTGGGTGCCAGAAGACCCTGCTCCATTACTGGTTGATTGTTTCACTTATATTTTATATTATGGAGAGCTCATCAGGATGAGTAAGATTTGGTGGTAGAGGTGAGCAGATACAGGTAATGGCAAAAGCTTGGGGGGGGGGGGGCTCATGGATATCCTCACCTTGGTGGGGGCCAGAGGACCTTGTCCCATTACTGGTTCCAACTGTCTATAAAAGTTCCCCTTACTTTTATATCACAGAGAGCTCATCAGGATGCATGAGTTTTGGTGGTTGAGGTGAACAGATACAGAGATGATAACGCTGAATGTACGAGGGGAGTAGGGCACACTTTGGTATCCTCACCCTGAATGCCATAGGACCTTGTCCTGTCACTGCTTTCAACTTTCTCTGAATGTTTTGGTTACTTTTACATAATGGAAAACACATCCGAATGAGTGAGACTATAAAGGGCGGGGCCTCTGGATGACATCAGCGAGTGGCCCCGCCCCATGTCAATAGAAGTCAATGCAGAGCGCGGATAGTTCATTATGCCAGGAGATCATGTCTTGTCAACATGGGAGGAAGAGCAGAGGGAAAAGACAGCGGGAAAAGACAGCGGGAAAAGAGCAGAAGATAGAAGACCCCTCAGAGGAAAGAAGACCACACAAAAGAGCAGGAGAAAGAAGACGCCAGAGAGGGAGAAGACGCCGGAGTTGATTTAATAAAATATTTTAACCTGTGTAGTGTGGGGTTTTTTTTACACTTTTTTTCAGGCGAATGGGTAGGGGTACAATGTACCCCATACTCATTCACATAGGGTGGTGGGGGGGGCGGGATCTGGGGGATCTTCCAGATTCCGATAAGCCCCCGCCCACAGACCCCAACCACCGGCAAGGGTTGTCGGGAAGAGGCTTTTGTCCTCATCAACATTGGGACAAGGTGCTTTGGGGTGGGGGACGCAGGCCCCCCCCCATGTTGAGGGCATGCGGCCTGGTATGGTACAAGAGGGGGGGTGCTCGCTCGTGCTCGGATAAGGGTCTGGTATGGATTTTGGGGGGATGACTCGTTATTTAGGCGTTGGGGTTCCCCTTGAAATCCATACCAAACCCAAGGATCTGGTACCTCTTGGGGGGGGGGAACCCTACGCAAATTTTTTTTACATTTTTGCAGGGGTTCCCCTTCAAGATTCTCAGCACACAAGTCACACCGCAAGTCGGATCATCATGATCCGACTTCTGGTGCAACTTCTATTCAAATCAATGGGCTCCCATAGGGAACCATTGATTTTGAATAGAGGCAGAGAAACGGCTGAGGAGGCTTAACGCTCTGTATACAACGTTAAGCCGCGTTTTTGAGCATTAGAGCGTTTTTACAGCTGATAAACCTCTCTCAGAACCCACAAGTCTTGGGGTTTTTTTACAGCTCAAAAATGCTACAGCCAAAAACAGTTGATAACAGCCTGTGTGTGCATGAACACATAGGATAACATGCTGGGGAGTTTATTGACTGTAGAAAAAAACGTCTGCAGCTAAAAACAGCTGCTGAAAAAACCCTCACCTTGGATGCCAGAGGACCTTGCCCCATTACTGGTTCCAGCTCTCTCTCCAGCTCATCAGGATGACTGAGATTTGGTGGTAGAGGGGAGCAAATACAAGCAGAGTCGGTAATGGGGGGTACGTAGATATCCTCACCTTGGATGCCAGAGGACCTTGTCCCATTACTGGTTCCAGTCGGTAATGGGGGGGAGGGGGTACGTAGATATCCTCACCTTGGATGCCAGAGGACCTTGTCCCATTACTGGTTCCAGTCCGTAATGGGGGGGGGGACCGTAGGTTCCACTCCTATAGATACATGGGGGAGGGGGGTAATGCCTGACCTTGGTCATTACCCTGTTCCAG
>BLSH010266822.1:1949931-1961540 GCA_018402905.1 Glandirana rugosa | reverse complement strand
TTGTGCTCCTTTTTGGGCGACAAGCGCGGTGGCACCTTTTTAGAACTCACATTTTGCAACAATTGCGCCAGAAGGAATAATAGCACAACAAAGCGTGTTGAGCATTCTGCTGCAATTTGGGATCACAGGCATAATTGCAGTGATTCTGCCTGCGATTCCTAATCGCAGTTCTAGAACTTTGCAGTGCATTGGTGTGAACTGCAGCAAGTAAGACTCCAGGTTCACACAGTCTACCTTTTCATGCGCTCTGATTGAAGCCGATGGGGCCAAATGCGTGCATTGTCGCATATGAAAAAGCACCTACCGCCCCAAGATGCATGGAAGAGAAAATGCACAATTCATAGAGATCTATGTTCACACTATGCCTTGCGACTTGACTGAGGTTTTTAGTGCGATTTCAAGGATAATGTCCAGTGCGACTTCATGATGATTCAGGTGTGATTCCAATGCAGTATGGATACAGCTGTGATTCTCTCGGCTTAAGGAAGACACTATAGCCTGATAGAAATCGCACAGGAATCGCTTAGTCTTAGAGCACCTATGCATTTTCTATGCAGTTTCCATTAGACTCTATGGAGATAAAAATTGCATCACATCAAACACACACAGGATGCTTTTTACAAACGCATTGCATATATGTGAACAGCCACCATAGAAAGTCATGTTATTTCACGTGTCATGAAATTCCATGCATTCTACAAAATCACATCACTGAGAACCAGGGCTAAAGGTAATCCTGCATTGTTGCACGTCGGCCAACGCATGCAAAAATCGCACAGGTGTGAACAAGGACGCATTATTTAAATCTAAGCGTGGAAGTGCGTTACAATTCTAGCAAGTCAGAGCACAATGCAGATATATAAAACATATCCTTTTTTTTCCCCCAGAGGC
The DNA here is from genome assembly GCA_018402905.1 of Glandirana rugosa. Lineage (NCBI taxonomy): Eukaryota > Metazoa > Chordata > Amphibia > Anura > Ranidae > Glandirana > Glandirana rugosa. The sequence continues at coordinate 1,960,649 of BLSH010266822.1, read as the reverse complement.
AGGTAAGCGTGAACTGAACCAATAAGATGTACGAGAAATCGCTTTGTTTATACGTCAAGACTGCGCTGGGCAACGCTGGTGTGAATGAGCCCCGTCCAACGCCTTTTCAGACTGCGATCCAACTTCTTCATCATTATATAACAATCCCATACTTTGTGTATACATTGTAACTGCTTGTTACTTTGTTATATAACAATCCTATACTTTGCGTATACATTGTAACTGTTTGTTACTTTGTTATATAACATTCTGTTACATTGTACTTTCTATAGTTTTAGGTGTATAAGGTTGTACTACGCTAGATTTATTGCAGAGTAATGAAAGTCTATGCACCACCCCCCTCCAGTGATCCCAGCACAGATCTGGGCTGTCTCTGCAAGGCTTGCACTATATCCCTGGCACTAGGGATCCTACCTGTACCAAGCCACAACTGCCACCCTGCCATGCTGCCAAATGCCCCCAGCACAGAGCATACACATAAGGAACCCCTATGAAGCTGGAGGTCTCTTACCTGCTTGGATCTCCCTCCTGCACATGTAGCAGCTTCAATCCCAGGAAACCAACTTCCCAGCAAGTGTGAGACAAGGCAAGAGCTCAGCAGATCCACCCCCACCACCCATTCACTGCTATTATTCCCAGTCCTGCCTACTGTGGGGGGGAGTTGTGTGCCCTCTACTGGCCACTGTCATTGGTGCAGCTTCAGATGTAAGTCCAATGTGTAAACCTCATAGAAGTCATATATAAAATCTCATATTTTATAATATATATACATATATTATTTGATTTTCTTAATACATAAAATCTCATATATATATAAAATCATGATTATTATTAATATACACAGGGGTCAAGTCCTGGGAAAAAAAAGTGTGGGAACTCATCCAAAACCCCCCACCACCACTACTACTACCACATTGTGCATCAAGCCCAACCGGAAGTGACATTCCATCTCTAAAGAGTGGTCGGTGAGATACACTGTACGGTGGCGTTTAGATTATCAGGACTCGTATCCTATATCAGGCGCAGATCTTATATTTGGCACCCCCCGAAAACAAGCGCAGTTGCAGCGAAGTGGTGCAGGTTTTTAGGGATTAAATCAGATGACAAGGAGGCAATACAATGCTTCATTGCCACCTGTCAAACACCCCTTGAAAAGTGATCCACTGTGGTTCACTCTCCAAATGGCAAAACAAATGTACCCTAATCTACAGAAATGCCCCTCACAGGTCCGATCAATGCAGCCTCACCAGTGCCCGTCAATGCAGCCTTACCAGTGCCCATCAGCTCAGCCTCACCAGTGCCCATCAATGCAGCCTCACCAATGCCCATCAATGCGGCCCTAGCAGTGCCCATCAATGCAGCCCCACCAGTGCCCATCAATGCAGCCTCATCAGTGCCCATCAATGCAGCCTGGTCAGTGCCCATCTATGCAGACTGGTCAGTGCCCATCTATGCAGCCTGACCAGTGCCCATTAATGCAGCCTGGTCAGTGCCCATATATGCAGCCTGATCAGTGCCTATCAGCTCAGCCTCACCAGTGCCCATCAATACAGCCTCACCTGTGCCCATCAATGGGGGGCAGCAGGGGGGCCCCCTCAGATATGTCACTGGGCACCACCAGCTGGGCAACTAGAGCTACAGGAAACTGGGGGGGGGGGAGTAGAGCGGGCGGTGACTCCCAATCCTGTCCACTAATAAGCTAATCCCAGCTGTGCAGCTCTTTAGAAAAAAAAACTTTTCAGAGTCTCCTGTATTCAGCTGGGCCCGGGGGACAGAAAGCGGACTATTTCTTCTTTTTTCGGCTTTAGGCGGATTAATCCTATGCAGCGCACTACACAGTGAAAGCCGGCCTGTGCTATATCATTACACTGGCCAGGAGCGCTGCGGAAGATTAATCCGCCTAAAGCCAAAAAAGAAGAAATAGTCCGCTTTCTATCCCCCGGCCCCAGCTGAACACAAGGGACCCGGAAAAGTTTTTCTTCTAAAGAGCTGCACAGCGGGGGATTAGTTTATTAGTGGACAGGATTGGGAGTCCCTGCCCGTTCTACCTCGCCCCCCCTCCCCCGGTAAGCCACTGCCAGTCCTGCGGGACGCGGCTGCTAATGGGAACCGAGTTCCTGCTGTGGAAAAAGTGCAGGAATCCGTTCCCATGCGTTCCCGCAGGACATGAGCCCTGAATATACAGGATTTATATGGCGCCAACAGTTTGCACTGCGCTTTACAATATGAGGGCAGACAGTACGGTTACAATACAATTCAATACAGGAGGATACATATATATTTATCATCTGCTATATTTTGATACTCTAATTCAATACAGGAGAACATAGATATATCATATACTTTATTATATTTGATTTATTTTAGATATTATTATTATAGTATTATATATATTTATTTTCTATTATTATTATTCTGATATATATATATATATATACACAATTTCATATATATATATGTATATATAATTATTATCATACAGGATACAGTGCTTTACAACAAGAGGACAGACAGTATAGTTACAATGCAAATCAATAAAGGAGGATATTTTATTGTATTGTACCTGTATTGTGTCCCTTTTATAAAAAACGCTGCATAAACTGCTATATAAATTCTGTATAATAATATATATATATATCATCTCCTATATTTTGACACTCTAATTCCATTTCAAAAGTAGTATTAAATAGCCTCTGCTTTCAGTAAACGAATCCTTGGCAATTCTGCCATTAAGATTGAGCTTTCCCTGGTTCGTCCTCACCCCCCCCCCCCCATTTTCAATACATGCCCTGTTTTAGACTCAATGACATCATCACCTGGTCTCTGTGATTGTCTATGCAATGCAAGCAGACCATGGCTGGTGGGTGGGGCCAGCAGGGTGCTATACCTAGTTTCTTGATAAAATCCGAGCACCCCGTCTCAGTACTCCTCTCAAGAGCCCTCAGTCCTGATGAAAGCAGTGGTGGGCTGGCTATTGGGAGGAGCTTTTGGCTACTGGGAGGAGTTATGCAAATTAAACAATTATTTGATGGGTGGGTGATAGCTTGGAGGAGTAGGCAGGCTGTATTTGCATACAGACTGCCCAAGGTATCTCCCACATGGGATGCTGAGCCTCCATGATTGAAAGAACTGAAGCCCAATGAATGAAAGGGGCGAGACAGGGACAGTCAGGCTGGGAAGGAAAGGGCTAGATGATGCAGCACGTTCCTCCAGCTAGCAAATGAGGTAGGCTCTATGTGACTTGCTGCAGCTTCTAATAGACTTGTGCACGGCCGAAAAATTTGTTCGTTTTCGTTCTGTTGGTTTTTTTATTTTTTCGGAAATTCGAAAAATTCAGAAATCGGAAATTCAGATATTCGAAAATTAGGCAATTCGGAATTCGAAAATGCCATAATTGAAAGTAAATATATGGAAAATTCGGTAATTTGGAAATTCGGAAGTCGTAAATTCAAAAATTTCCTTTCAAATTTGGCTGTTAGTGAACTTAAATCCCAAATTTATCACTAACAGCCAAATTTTCAAGGAAATTCCAATACTTATAATTTAATAGTTATTTAAGTAGTTAAGTATAGTTAAGTTATTATTAGTGTTATTGTATCCGATTTTCACATTTTCGGATTTCCGAATTGTGGATTTTCTGCGTTTCCGATTGCTGAATTTCCAAATTACCGCAATTCGGATTACCGAATTTTTTAAATCGGAAAAACGAAAATTTGGAAAAATTCGGAAATTCGAATTCGCCCAAATTGCCGAATTTCAAAAAATTTGTTAAAAAACAAATATGGAACTAAAAAAATTGCACATGCCTAGCTTCTAATGCACAAGCTCGCAGTCAGAGTAATTCAGTACACGATAGGAGCCTGAAGGGATAGAGTTCTGCTATAAGGTCCTTGTTTGGGCACTTCCTTTTATAGGGTGACAGTCTGTCCCTGTCTCCCTGCTCCATTATTGTCTACCTTTTCAGTATAAACACTACCCATTCAACTCAACGGGGGCACCCTGCAACCACATGCCATGCACGTGGTCGTGGCGCTCTAGTGTGGGGTTCAAGGGGTTAAAGCAGGTGGTGAAAAGGTGATGAAAAGTCTTCTCAACACCTGTCAAATGCTCTCTGAAGAGACATCTAAACGCAGATTGCTCTTCAGAGAGTAACATTAGTGTAAACTAGCCCTAAAGTAGAAGGTGCCATTAGAATCTTCCCACTCCACTTCCAGGTGTGTGGGATGCCTGCAAGTCATGACTACTTGCTGTAGCTCCCTCTCTTGGCCACTATTGCACTAGCATGTCCCTGCAGTTCCCAACGTTGTGCAAAAGCTGCGGGGACACATTTGTGATGTAGTGACCAGAGTGGCCTATACTAATTTCTACAGGACAGAAGCAGGCAAGGATCAGCAAGAAAAGTTTGTTAATGTGCTTGCAATGTATAGAGCGTGGAGAGGGGGAGCAAACTGGTAAACTACCAGCCCGGAGGGGATCTTAGCTGTGGTTAATGCACCTGGCCACACTTACTGTATTCCATCCTATGTAGGTTGTGGCGATTTAATCATTGAGGGCACCTACAGAAGAACATAAATGCCACTATCCACACTGATGTCTTCATAGTCATAGCAGATCCCTCCTGACCTCATGGCAGAGTTGGGTTTTACCGTACGGTGAACTCACCAGAGCCAACCTGGTTATGTGATGTTCTTCTATATCTGCAACACACTCATAGCTGTTCATAGACAAACATTGGACCAACCATGTCGCCTTTATTTATTTATTTCAGATACTTATATAGTGTCGTCAATTTATGCAGCGCTTTACAATACATTGTACATTCACATCAGTCCCTAACCTCACGGAGCTTACAATATAAGGTCCCTAACTAACATTCATACATATACTAGGGCCAATTAGACAGGATCCAATTAACCTACCAGCATGTCTTTGGATTGTGGGAGGAAACCGGAGCACCTGGAGGAAACCCACGCAGGCACAGGGAAAAATGCAAACTCCAGGCAGGTAGTGTCATGGTAGGTACTCGAACCAACGACCCTTTTACTGCCAGACAAAAGTGCTAACCACTACACCAATGTGCCGCCCTAGTCTTTATGAATTACTGTATATTTGATTTATTGTAACCAATATTCATGCAGAGAAAATGCATTTATGAAGAAAGAAATTGTCAGGACAGCGTAGGCATCAAATGAAAATTATCAGGTCAGGGATAGATTTACCATTAGGCACAGCAGGCACTTGCCTATAGGCAGCTGTTTCTGTGTAAATATTTGGCCATGCATTTTTTTCCATCCTCAGCAGGAATAATCATCCTACTGCTTTTGTACACCTATAGCAGCCATTTTTCCTTAAGGCTAGCATGCCTACCGATATTTGCATGCTGCCAGAACTTAAGGAGCAGTGCTATATTTGTAGAACTGGAACATTCCCCAGCAGGAACAAAGGTAGAGAGTTAACAAGCTGCTTTAGATGACTGTGAGAAGGTTCAACATAGGTACAGAATGCAGGAGCAGTCAAGACTGGCACCTGGCTAGTGACAGAGCTACAAGAAAGGGTTGGAGCAGGCAGCAATCAGTAGAATTTCCCTTATCCATGGAAGGGTCAGGGTAGGTGGCAATCAGTAGCATATCCAGTATACAGGAAAGAGTCAGATCAGTTGGCAATCAGTAGCATATTTGTTATGCAGGCAATGGTCACAACAGGCAGCAATCAGTAGTGTATTCGTTATCCAGGCAAGGGTCAGGGCAGAAGGCAATCAGTAGCTTATTAGTTATACAACCAAGGGTCAGGGTAGGCAGCAGTCAGAATTATATCTGAGACCCAGGCAAGAATCAGAGCAGATGGCAATCAGTAGTGTATCCGTGATCCACGCTAGGGTAGGGTAATGACAATCAGCAGCATATCCATTATCCAGACAAGGGTCAGGGCAGGGAGCAAATAGTAGCGCATTCATTATCCAAGCTAGGGTCCGGACCAATGTAAAGGGGCTTTTCTCCACTGAGCACCAAACGTGAGGGGGGATTTTCCGTTGACCACTAATATAAGAGGACACTTTTCCATTGACAAATAGTGTAGGAGACCACTACAATTTTCACAGTTTGTGTTTCTTTTCTGCCCATTATTATTTATTTAATTTAATTCCCAATGCTGTATAGAGCAGGGAAGTGTTCCCAATTACTCTAGTTATATCATTTTCTTTATGCTTCTTTTTGAAACTTTCTTCAACTTACTGATGATTCTAATGAACTGTGAGCTGTAGATGTAGCAGGGGTTCCCCGAGACCTCAAAATGATTGACCACTTCAGGAAGAATCAATTCCCTAGCCAAACCCCCCTCCCTCCTTGTACATCATAGCCTTCTCCTCTTCTGGGAATGTCTAATTACTGTCTGTGCTGGCCCAGCTCCTCTGGCCCTCCTCTTACCTCCCTACATAAATTTATGTAGCTGCTAGGGGAGGAATGAAGCGGAATATTATAGAGAGTCACTTAACCACTTGCCGACCGTGCATACGTCGGCAAAGTGGCACGAAAGCGCATATTGCTGTCTATAAACGGCGATCGGTGCAGGCGCTATAGCGTGCGGGCGTGCTCTCATGCCGGCCACACGCTCCCTGAGTGATTGCCTGTGAGAGAGAAAGAACGGGGAACCGCCGTGTTTACATTGGCGGTTCCCCGTTCTTTCTCTCTCACAGGCAATCACTCAGGGAGCGTGTGGCGGGCATGAGAGCACGCCCGCACGCTATAGCACCTGCACCGATCGCCGCTGACAGGCGGCATTACACTGATCTACTGATCCCTGTAATCGGGATCAGTTAGATCAGTCATGCCCCTGCCAGCCTAGCCCCCATACAGTTAGAACACAGTTAACCCCTAGATCGCCCCCTACAGGTTAACCCTTTCACTGCCATTGACATTTATACAGTAATCAGTGTTTTAGCTCTGATGGCTGTATAAATGCCAATGGTCCCTTTCTTTCCCTCCCCCCCCCCCCCCCCCCCGGAGCCCGCGGAGATGGGGGAGTTTAAAAATAGTGGCTAAAGGCATTCGATAGAGGACTAAGAACGGATAAAAACAAGATACGCTAAAAATAAATGATATGTACAGTAGGAAAACATATAAGAGTTATCGATATTTAAGGGTAGAAAAGGAAATATGGGATATTAAGAAAATTACCACTATGATGTGACATAACAAGAGAAGGTTTGAATTTCAAGCTGAAAAAAGTCCTCTTGAAAAAGTTTACTGATGTGGAAAATAAATAAATAAATGCCGATGGTCCCAAAAAAGTGTCAAAAATGTCCGATCTGTCCTCCACAATTTTGCAGTCCTGATAAAAATTGCAGATCGCTGCCATTACTAGTAAAAAAAATAGTGAAAACGCCATAAATTAATTCTCATGGTTTCTAAACGCAGCAACTTTTGCGCAAACCAATCAATATACGCCTATTGCGGGTTTTTTTTTACCAAAAATATGTGGAATACATTTTGGCCTAAACTGATGAATATATTTTTTTTGGATATGTATATGTATGTATGCGTGATATGTATGTATTTATAGCAAAAAGTAAAAAATATTGTTTTTTTTTTTTTTAATTGACGCACTTTTTTTTTTATAGCGGTGATTATAAGTGATGTAGAAGTGATCAAATACCACCAAACGAAACCTCTGTTTGTGGGGGAAAAAAGACGCCAATTTTGTTTGGGTACAGCGTCGCAGGACTGCGCAATTGTCAGTTAAAGCGACGCAGTGCCGAATCGCAAAAAGTGCTCTGGTCAGGAAGGGGTAAATCCTTCCAGGGCTGAAGTGGTTAAACTAGAGTCAGTTGGGGCTGATGCCATCACACCAAAGATGGCGGCGCACAAATGCAGTCTCTGGGCTTTTGGATGTCTAGACAAGGGGGCTTTTACAAGTTAATGTGAATAAAATATGTATAATGCACACATTATCTTATGGGAAGTTATAAGGAATGGTCTCCTGACCAGGTCTCTTTATTTATTACAAGCATTTATAAAGCACTTACGGTAACTAACATGCATAATATACAATAAATGCAAATATAATTAAGATTGTAAGTTCTCACGAGCAACCCTTTTGTATTAAATTGTATTTTATCTGTTCTGTGACCCTTTATTTTGTGAATCGCTGCACATACTACATGTATATACAGTATATAGTCCATAGGTGTGCGCAGCCTATTGCATTAGGGTGTGTACCCCAAAGCTGTGTGTATTTATATATAGCAGTATGGCAATGGACTATATGGATATATTTATTATTATTAATGTATATAAAATAATTATAGTAAATAAATAAATACAAATAATTATTAATAATAAAAATAATAAATAATGATGTATTAAATAAATAATAATACTAAAATACATAATAATAAAATAATATTGTGATTAAAAAATAAATATAAATAAAAATATAACCTTATTGGAATTGAATGGTCCTATTGCAGGGTCTCTTGGAACAAAATCTGGCTGTGTACATTGTGTTGTGGATATTAAAGGCACATAGGGCATAAAAGCAACCATACTATACACAATGAACACCAGAGTACAATTAGATAGATACGGCAGATTTTTCGATCACAATCCTGCTTGACAGCAAAAGTTTGTGCACACATCTGTTCCTACCATCCTATCGTACCCCCACAGAATAATCCTGCTCTTAATTATTAAAAACAGCCTGATCAATATAAACTGTGTGAAAATAACACAGATCAGACACTATTTTATATATTTCTTTTTTAATTTATTTAATGCCTATGGGAACATTCAGCTTCTTTTTTGTATTTTAGTGAAAGATCCAGTATGATGAGCTGGCTGTTGGCAGAGGGAGGGAAAGCCTTATCAAGGAAGTATGATAAAAGTTTTGTCCCCTGGGGGGGAAATAGACAGGATCTGTGTACAGGATTGCAGGTTCAGACAATGCTTCACACACAGCTCAGAAGCATCACTTCAAAGAATGCCAGAAAAGCATGGCGTTCTACTTCTGCCCCTATAATTATAGGGAAGGATCTGTGCTTGTGTGTTGTAGGAAAAAGAAAAATATTTATTCATATTTTATTATATTTTTCAACCTACCCTGCCTGACCACCCCAAACACCAAAGGGAAACCTTTGTACCCCCAACAAAGGAAGTTATTATGGTAAGGTAATGATTAAGTAGGCGGGTGGTGGGATCTTCAAGCAGAATTCCAGTTTTTAGTAGTTGACATGCCAAACATCTAGACTTTTCTCAAGGAAGTCAGCAATGGTAGCCTACGTATTTTTCTCTTGACAGGTTTGCTTTAGGGCCTTATGTTGAGGTGAATGGGTCTAGGTTGGTGTGAAGGGGTCCATATAGTTTTCCTTGTTGGAGAATGGGATTTCTACTTGGGTCTATGTTGGTGTGAATGGGTCTATGTTGGTGTGAATAGGTCCATATAGTTTCCCTTTATGGAGAGAATGGGATTTCCACTAGGGTCTATGTTGGGACTAGTGGACGTAAAGGAGGTGGTGTTGGACTCCTCCTATCCCCTCAAAGCACGTTTCAAGTTCTTCATCCATCCTCTTATTAACAACCTCTCACTGAGCCCCCGTCAACGCTCTACTTGGTCCTCCATTACCTCCACCCACTAACTTACTCACTGCCCAGGAGATTGCTAATCACTTTAAAAATAAGATTGATACAATTTGTCTCGAGATCTCCTCTCTACAGATTTCTTACTCCCCTCACACTCTTTGTCCTCCTGCCCAATCAATACTCTCGTTTAACCCAGCTACTATAGAGGAAGTAACTAAACTTCTCTCTAACACCCACCTAACCTCTTGCCTCCTGGACCCCGTTCCTTCTTAAAGCAGTTGTCTACCCGGAAAAAAAACAAACTGCAAGACAATAGCATAATGAGCTAGTATGCATACTAGCTCATTATGAAATACTCACCTTGAAACGAAGATCCAACCGGGGTGCTCGGATCTTCGAAGCAGCGAGACGTCACTCCCGACAAGGTCCGGAACTATTGCCGGGACATACACGGTGCATGCGCCGGGACATACACGGCGCATGCGCCGTAACCCCGCAGCGGATTAGAGAGGGAATATCTTCTAAACCATACAGGTTTAGAAGATATTCATTTTACCTACAGGTAAGCCTTATTATAGGCTTGCTTGTAGGTAAAAGTAAACAAAATGGGTAGACAACCGCTTTAAATACTACAGTCACCCTCTAACTCTATCCTACATTCTTTAACTCATATCTTCAACCTCTCCCTCTCTACTGGCATCTTCCCCAACCCTCTAAAATATGCACTAGTCTCTCCCATACCAAAAAAGGCCACACTGGACCCCACCATTCTTAACAACCTAAGACCCATCTCCTTACTCCCTTTTGCCTCCAAAATCCTTAAATGTTTAGTCTACAACCGACTGAGTGACCACCTCACTGAAAATAACCTTCTTGATCCTCTGATCACGTATAAAATCTCCCAACCCCTTCTACGGTCATCTCTCCCTCTCCAACTTCTATACTCAATTTCTTACATCCTATCTCAATCTCCCACTGACATCATAAATTTCGCCAACAGATGGGTAAAACAAATGAAAATGGATGTTCGTTCGGATATTATTCCGAATGGACATCCATTTTACTTATAGAAGATTTGGACATACCAAATCTTCTATAAGGGAGAGATTAGGCGACGCCCCAATGCCGCGTACGCGGCACATACAG
>BLSH010266822.1:1937967-1949135 GCA_018402905.1 Glandirana rugosa | reverse complement strand
GGGTTAGCTGATAACCTCCCATGGCTTCCGCTATCATTTATATGCCGATGACACCCAAATCTATCTCTCTACCCTTCAGCTCACCCCATCAGTCTCCTCACAGATCACTGCTTTACTAACAGACATATCAGCCTGGATGCCACAGCACTTCCTCAAACTGAATCCATCTAAAACTGAGCTCATGATATTTCCTCCCCCATGTGCCCCTTCCCCTGACTTCTATGTTAAGATCAATGGCACAACTATTAGTGTGTCCCTACATGCCAGGGTGCTAGGGGTAACCCTAGACTCTGAACTGTGCTTTCAGGACCACACCCAATCCCTGTCCAAATAATGCCGCCTCAGGCTCCGCAACATCTCTAGAATATGTCCCTTTTTAACCAATGACACCACCAATCTTCTAATTCACTCTTTGGTTATCTCTCGCCTCGACTACTGCAACTCTCTCCTCATTGGATTACCTTTACATACATTATCCCCCCTTCGGTCCATAATGAATGCTGCTGCAAGACTTATCCACCTTACCAACCGCTCAGTGTCCTCCACCCCCTCTGCCAATCTCTTCACTGGCTACCACTCACCCAACGTATAAAATTCAAAGTACTAACAATAATTTACAAAGCCATCCACAACTCTGCCCCCAGCTACATCTCTAACCTAGTCTCAAAATACCAACCAAGCCGCCCTCTTTGGTCCTCCCAAGACCTTCTGCTCTCTAGCTCCCTTGTGACCTCCTCCCATGCTCACCTCCAGGATTTCTCCAGAGCTTCTCTCATCCTTTGGAACTCCCTACCCCAATCTGTCTGACTGTCTCCTAATCTATCCATCTTTAGACGATCTCTGAAAACCCTTCTCTTTAAAGAAGCCTATCCTGCTTCTATCTAATACACTGTCTTACTTTCTACATCAGCTCGTCCCCCACAGCTATTACCTTTTGTATCAATTGACCCTCCCTCTTAGATTGCAAGTTCTAACAAGCAGGGCCCTCTAATTCCTCTTGTACCAAATTGTGATGTAACTGTACTGTCTGCCTTCATTTTTTAAAGCGCTGCGCAAACTGTTGGCGCTATATAAATCCTGTATTATAATAATAATAATGTTGTGTGAATGGGCCTATGTTGGTGTGAATAGGTCCATATAGTTTCCTTTTATGGAGAGAATAGGATTTCCACTTGGGTCTATGTTAGTGTGAATGGGTCTATGTTGGTGTGAAGGGGTCCATATAGTTTCTCTTTATGGTGAGAATTGGATTCCCACTTGGGTTTATGTTGGTGTGAATGGGTCTATGTTGGTGTGAAGGGGTCCATATAGTTTCCCTTTCTGGAGAGAATGGGATTTCCACTTGGGTCTATGTTGGTGTGAATAGGTCTGTGTTGGTGTGAAGAGGTCCATATAGTTTTCCTTTATGAAGAGAATGGGATTTCCACTTGGGTCTATGTTGGTGCGAATGGGTCTATGTTGGCGCGAATAGGTCCATATAGTTTCCCCTTTATGGAGAGAATGGGATTTCCACTTGGATCTATGTTGGTATAAATGGGTCTATGTTGGTGCGAAGGGGTCCAGTTTCTCTTTATGGAAAAATTGGGATTTCCTCTTGAAATTGATTTATACTGTAGAGAAAACTGAGTACTGTCCATGATTTATTTATATTTTGTTTATTTTTTTTAACCTACCCTGCCTGACAATCTCAAACACCAAAGGAAAACCTTTGTACCCCCAACAAAGGAAGTTAATATGGTAAGGTGAAGATTAAGTAGACCGATTGTGGGAACTTCAAGCAGAACTCCAGTTTTTAGTAGGTGACATGTATGACAGCCAAGCATATAGCATTTTCTGAAGGAATGCAATGGTAGCCTATATATTTTTCTCATGACAGGTTTGCCTTAAGGCCTTATGTTAGTGCGAATGGGTCAATGTTGGTGTGAAGGGGCCTATATAGTTTCCATTGTTGGAGAGAAGAGGATTCTCACTTGGATCTATGTTGGTGTAAATGTAGGTATGAATGGGTCCATATAGTTTCCCTTCATGGAGAGAATGGGATTCCCACTTGGGTCTATGTTGGTGTGAATGGGTCTATATTGGTGTGAAGGGGTCCAAATAGTTTCGCTTTATGGAGAGAATGGGTTTTCCACTTAGGTTTATGTTGGTGTGAAGGGGTCCACATAGTTTCCCTTTATGGAGAGAATGGGATTTCCACTTGGGTCTATGTTGGTGTGAAGGGCTTTATATAGTTTCCTTTTATGGAAAGATAGGGATTTCCTCTTGAAATTGATTTTCATGCTGTAAAAATGCATGTGTTTTAGGAAATGGAAATGGACAGCCCTCTGCAAGGGGAGGGTGGAGGAGCTGGGGCTGCCAAAGAAAGTAATTAGGTACTCCCATAACATGAAAGGGAAGTGCTGGGGAATAAGCACTTTCTGGATCGTCCTTTCCCTGGCAAGTTCAGTGGCAAATTGCAAGGGAATAGAACTCCTATTATACTTACCAGAAAGCTTGTGAATTGATCACTTCCAATGCTCTCCGCCTGTACTGTACTGTTATAAGTTACCGTGTTCCTAGATCACCTACATGACCTGCAGAACATCTCCCCTTATAATATGGATAAGGGAGAGGTTAATCTTTAGCTTCAGCATTTACCACTTCAGGGGACAGCAGGTCCAAAAGACATCCACCTGAGAGGTAAGTCTTCGGTGGCAGGAGCTCTTTTTTAGATTTTTTTTTGGAAACACATTAGCTTACAGTAAGAAAAAAACAAAAAATCAAAAACCAAATTGTCATTAAATTACTTAAGCTAAAATGTCTGCATTGATATAGCCTTAAAGTGATTGTAAAGACTCGCTTCTTTAAAAAAAAAAAAAAAAAAACATTTTATACTTACCTCCTCTGTGTAGTTGGTTTTGCACAGAGCAGCCCAGATCCTCCTCTTCTCTGGTTCCTCTTTGCTGCTCCTGGCCCCTCTCTCCTTCGAGTGCCCCCTCAGCCAGCAGCTTTCTATGGGGGCACCCAAGCCAAGTCAGAGCTCCGTGTATCCATTTGGACATGGAGCCCCGACCTTGCCCCATCCCCTCTCTCTCCTGATTGGCTGACAGACTTTGATTGACAGCCGCGTGAGCCAATCAACCTATCAGGAGGAGTGTACTGGACTGCTGAGGGGATCGTGGACATCGCTGGAGAGAGAAGGGGTTCAGGGTAAGTATTAGGGGTGCTGGGGATGTTGCTACACACAGAAGGTTTTTTTTATCTTAATGCACAGAATGCATTAAGATAAAAAAAACCTTCTGCCTTACAACCCTTTTGAAGTTTGTCTCTTTCTTCCCACCGAGGTCCTGGTCTGTGATTAAAAAGAATCCAGAGAAAGGACATCAATGGATGGGTGGAGGAGAGGTTCTGCACAGGGAGAAGACATGTTCTCTTGAGCTGTGAGACTACTAGGTGTTACCATAGTATCAAGAAGTGATTGAGTTATAAGACTGTAACCTGAATTGTAAAGCTAAAGTACATGATGCCTTTGCTATTAAAAGGAAATGTTTCAATAAAAAAGAGATTATCTGGTTTAATGAATGACTGTTGTGAACTCAGTTTACTCCTTGCACTGTGAAGATGCCCACTCTGAAGTAATAAGGTTGACTGCATGGGGAAGAAGTTGACAATTACTAAGAGGGGCCAAGGGTGCATAGTACTTCAAAGCCAGTGGATAAGCAGTGAGTCAAAGAGAAAATTTGGGGAGAAGGCAACTAGATCTGGTGATATTCTAAGTAGGTTGAGAGTCTCCCTACCATGATACCTAGAAAAAAAGATGGGTGGTCGATTGATGTCCATAGTTGGAGAGGTACTAGCGGGACTGTGATATCCTTGTGGTGTCCTATTCTTGGAGAACCATGGAGGCACTAGTAAAGGGATGATCAGCCCCATGCATAGAAAGAATCCACTACACTGGTAGTCCTGGAACGTATGGTACCCATCTGCCATTTATGTCATGGGAAGCTAGTGAGGAGCGGAATAATAAAATGTCTCACTCTGCCTTAGTAAGTTCTCTCCTGTGGGGTAACTACTCTCTGAACCCCTTACCCCACAATATGCAGTATATTATATTTTACATGTACATTTCAAAAGATGGTCCTACCATCTCAAACATGGTAATAAGAATGACTATTGATGGGTCATCCATGAGTAATGTATACTGAGACATCAACCTTCACTCTACTGATTGTATTCCAAATCTGGGTGATAGGTGTGTGCACACAACTAGGAAATACTTTTCTTTTTTTTTGTGCAACAATGGAAAGATTGCCGCCAACATGACAGTGATTTTCCAGCACGTAAGAGAATGCATGTTTGGATTAGCAAGTGGAGGAAAGTGCTTGTCATTGCTCCCTTGTGAACCCATACACAACTTGACCCTGTCCTGACTGTAATAAATGATGCTTTACTATGCTCAGCACTTCTAAAGATTGGACCATGTGTGGTCATCCTTTAGATCACATCGCAATCTGCAAGGCCCTGCCACTGTGGAAATTTAGGAAAAAATGACACAGGATTCATATTAAGGCTTGAGGCGGGATTCCAGAATATTGTTTCTGTGCAGAGAAAGCTGTGTTTTTGGCTCTCTTTGGATTCTGAAGTATCAGGTTTGGGCCTGGATCTTGAAAGTTCTGAAGTATCTTTGGTGGGACGGAACCTTCAATCCCATGTCTGGATTTTACTGGATGCCTGCAGAGTACACAGGTGTGCCGGGTCGTTATATACTCAAGCCTGAGGATTGCTCAGAGCTCCCAGTTTGGAGACTGCTCCCATATTGGAGACAGGAGTATTCAACAAGGGATCAGAGGTGCCCCAGCCAAGAGTCAAGAGACAGGAGGTCTTAACCAGGGGTCTGAGGTGCTCCGGCCTGGAGTCAAGAGACAGGAGGTCTCAACTAGTGGTCAGAGATGACCCCTGGAGTCAAGAGACAGGAGGTCTCAACCAGGGGTCTGAGGTCCTCCAGCCAGGAGTCAAGAGACAGAAGGTCTCAACTAGGGGTCTGAGGCGCCCAAGCAAGGAGTCAAGAGACAGAAGGTCTCAACTAGGGGTCTGAGGTGCCTCAGCCAGGAGTCAAGAGATAGGAGATCTTAACCAGGGGTCAGAGGTGCCACAGCTAGTAGCCAGGGGGTCTCGTCCCAGAAATCAAGTGGGGTCCTATTGAGGTGTTGGAAGAACCCATGTCCAGAGGCCAGGAGTGGGCCGCTCAACAGGGTGCTGCAACTGAGCTGAGAGAACCAGAAGAGCTGCACAATACAGTCAGAGGGACTGCTAAGAAGAGCAGCGGTGCCACTGACAAAGGAACTAGGCAGCTTGGCATTGTCAGTTGGTTATTCATGTTGATGTGGTTGAACCCCTGCGTGATGCAAGTGATGTTTATGTGACCTTTCTGTTTTGTTCAAAAAAAAGTGGGTTGCCATGCTCTTTAATACAGTTTGGACTGGCATAACTCATTGGAAAATCACTTACCACATGAGCATAATTACAAAACACCACAACAGTTAGGTACTACCTCACACGCACTGTAACTTGAGTAACAGCTATTGTCTAAAACAAAGCTCACGTAGACGTTCCTATTCATTTATCAGCACTAGATGCATTTACCTCTATAAAAACTAAACATAGCTTGTACTATTCTGTAGTCCATAATATATAATCATCAGGCACACAGGAAGTCACAGCCTCACAAATATTTGTAGGGGAATTTATTTCACTTATTAGTGGAATTTGTTAGGATGACTCACTTTCTGACTCTCTGACTTCTTATGTCTCTTGGTGACTCCAACCATGAAACTTCCTTTTGTAGTTTCTTGGCCTTAGCTTATTGTGTTCCCACCTATCTCTTCCATGTTCTGGCTCCTCCTGCTGCATTCTCTAATATAAGGCAGAGTTGTCATCACAAAACATACCCACCCGCCCAATGAATCCAGTGTTGCTTGGTATAAGCCGCTGCTTCATCTCAGCACTGTGGGCCCCACTCTGCCATCTTCTCTTTTGATGCCATAGGGAGGCTGGCTGTCTTTTCTGTTTTTTTTTTTTTTTTCAGCCACCCCACTGGTGGAGCATTTGCAATGCAGTTGAGATTGCCCGGTACATGTGTAGTGCAGTAAAGATTGACCCAAAGCCCCTGTGTGATGTCAGTATCCAAGGAGTCTTCCAGGAGAACGAGGATCATTCTTGCCTAGGCAAGACACATGTAAGTGTGGGGCCAGGACCTGCTGAAATGGAACCTAACCCCACCCACCCAAAAAATTTTTAATATTTGACTTGATAAAGAAGGGGGGGGGGCATTTAAGAATGGAGGCAAAGGTCCACTTTGGGTGCTGACTGTGGAGAAGGAAGGATTGGAGAGAGATTAATGATAAGGTGAGCATAGGGGGCTCAGAAGGCCCTTGGTAGACACATTGGGGGTGATTTACTAAAACTGGTACGCACAGAATCTAGTGCAGCTGTGCATAGAAACCAATCAGCTTCCAGGTTTTATTGTCAAAGCTTAATAGAACAAGCTAAAGTTAGAAGCTGATTGGCTACCATTCACAGATGCACCAGATTCTGAGCGCACCAGCTTTAGTAAATCTCCCCTATTATATCAGCCCTTGCTTTTGGCAAGGTGACACTGGGGTTGATTTACAAAGGCAAATAGATCTTCACAGTCTGTACACTGCGCAAATAAAAAAGTAGATATAATATCAAATTTGGTATTCTAGCAAATAAAAAAAAATGTGTCTGTGTTTGGGGAATATATTCAGTTCTGAAATGCAATACATAATAAGACAACATGTTCTGACCTGCCCATCCAGCAGATTGTAAAACTAGGAGGAAGAAGAAGCGTGGAGCTATGATACAATACCTGATAAAAGGTTTGGAAATCTTTGTAAATAGTTGGAATCATAAAGTCAGCAAGTAAAGCCTTTCAGAGGAATTGCGGAAAATAAATGTAAAGCCGAGTTTCAGATAAACCACTAGATACACATATGAAATAAATATAGATTGGCTGTCTTACCTGTTATATAACTTGCAATTTTGTCCAGCCAGTCCTGAGATTTACACAGCCCTGCCAGGCAGCAGAGGCAGGTTGCTGACCTACCTTTTGTCTCCTGCAGTTAGCCTGGTCAACCCCCAGCCTGTGAGTGGGCATTGAAGAAGCAGAAAGATACAGATGGGCCATTCCTCTACTCTCTCTTCTTGTCAGCATGTTACATGTGCATGTGACACACCTGATTGGCTACTAATGCTATCCCCTCCCTCTCCCATTCTGAGCAGGGGCGTATCTACCACAAGGCAAACAAGGCATTTGCCTTGGATGGCATCTTTCAGGGGGGCGGCGCCTGTACCGAGATGATGCCTGCTGCAGGCATCACCCCAGTATCCTTTTTTTAGAGCCGATGGTCGGCTCTCTTGTAATAGCAATCGGATCGGCTTATTAATCAATTGCTATTATCCTCCCTGGCGGTATGAATATGTCAGATTTTTGGGTCTCAAAGTGGTACATTTTTTTTGCACAGAATTTTGGCTTTTTATATTGTAGGCCTGTAATTCTTAGGAATAACTAACTTAAATCTGTCCAAACAAGAGTCTAGTAGACATCCCGGATATGATAAAGTTTGAGACAACGAAATTATAAATTATAATATAATAAATAACTACAAATAATTATCAAAAATATTAATATAATAATAATAATATAATAATAATAAAATGTATTCAATAATTTAATCAAATCAAAACACTGAAATTTGCTAAGTTGCAGAATTGTCACTGTCGTCACTGTCAGTGTCTGATGATAAATTTCATCACGAATCACTAGCGCTCAATTCTGCAAGTAATTCTTATTTACTATCGCTGCTTTCTAGCTGGTCAAAAAACGGTTTTGACGTAAAGGGACGCTTTTTGGATGCCATGGACATTCTCAAGTTTCCAGGCAGAAAGAATGACATATATAATATAAAAGTGCATGCAGGGCACTGGGCAAACCACTAGGGACAAAGGGGATGTGAAATGATTTGATACTGTAATGTAATCTTACAGATTACAGTGTACTGTATGTGTTGTGTGTGTTTCACTTTTTGAATTTGCCGCCGGACTCCGCCCCCATGTGACGCAACGCTCGCAGGGAACTTAGCCCGGAACCCAGAGGCATTGGGCGAGGAGTCCGCCGGAGGACACAGCGGGGGGGGGGGGGGGGGGATAGCAGGATCCAGGGGACAAGATAAGTAACATTGCCTGGATCCTGTGATGTGATCGCAAGTTTGGCTCGGGGTTACTGCTTTTCGTAGTAAAAATTAACCCCGAGCCACACTCGGGAATGCCGCTAAGGAGGCTACAAGCAGCAGGAGGGGATGTGCCCCCCGGCCACCTTCCCCGGCTCTCTCGGGCTCTCCCATCCCACTGTGAGACCTGGGTGACCAGCCGGCACGTCCGCGGGCTGGCTGGACAGCCAAGCAAAGCCGGCTTTGATCGGTTGTTCGTAACAGTAAACCAGAAGCGATGACATGACATTACTTACTATTTACGTGGAAACCATCGGCACCAGCAAAATCGAAGGCATTCAAAAACACAGATGTGTGTGGTGTTTTGAATTCTTTTAAGTGCAAAGCAGGGATTTGGGGTCTTTTAGAACCCAGATCTCTCCATAAGGAGTACCTGTCACCAGTGCTGTGTCTTGGCCTAAGCCAACAAGGCCCAGGCCTAGGGCAGCACTTTGCAGGGGGTGGCAAAAAAGCCACCCCCGCATGAGTAATAGCCCCCCCCGACCTGTCCTCCCGAGTCCCTGCTCCCGCGGCTGCCTCCTGCACTAATACAGTCCCTGATGGCCAGCTTGCTGTAGCATGGCACTTGTTGTTATTATGGGGCATACTTGGCCGGGGGTGGGGAAAGCGCCTGGCACCCCCATAATGGGGCTGGTGACTGGCTGCATGCAATTCCACTGGCGGAGGCTCCGCCTACCCTCCTAGGCACAGCATCCTTCCTGTGCATCCTCTCCCCAGCCCGGAGCAGCATCTGTCTGTGACGATAGGAGGGGAGAGAGAGAGAGCGAGGAGGATGAGAGGAACCCCCAGGCAGCGGCCAGTACAGCAAGTGCAATTAAGTTACTATTACTTTTGTCATGTCATGTGCCAAGCAATATATAAAGTTCTCAATATATACAGATAATATTGCAATACAGTGATCCCTGCTACAGACTCATTAAATAGTCCACATTCAGTGACAAATCATGTACTGCAAAGTGCTCCGTGCTATAATCAATACATCATTTATATACAGGGATAAGCTGTAATATTTAAAACTGATGAGGTGGCACTCTTAAGCTGCACTGATAAGGCAGCGCTGATATGCTACATTGATGGACACTAATAGGCTGCACTGGTGGGCACTGATAGGCTGCACTGGTGGGACTGTACTGACAGGCTGCACTGATGGGCACTGATGCCCACTAATGAGGCGGCACTCTTGAGCTGCACTGATAGGGCAGCACTGATATGCTGCACTGATGGGCACTGATAGGCTGCAATGGTGGCCCCTGATTAGGCCACACTGATATGGCCACTGATGAGGCCACACTGATGGCGCTGCACTGATATGGGGTTGCACTGATGCCCGCTAATGAGGCGGAGCTCTAATAGGAAAAGGTGGAGCCTAAATAGGAAGGGGTGTGGTTTACAGATGGCAGGGTGGGTCTTAAACAGGAAGGGATGTGGCCTTGACAGGAAGGGGTGGGCCATATTTAAATTAATAGGTGCATGAGTTTAGTCAGGCCTAAGCCAGCACAAAACTAAAATACACCACTGCCTGTCACATGTCTTTTGCTGTCACAAGGATGTGTAATGATAAAAAAATGAAAGCAACAGTGTAAAAAAAAAATTAATAAAAAAAGAAAAAAAAATGAAAGTGCCCCTGTCCTACCATGCTCGCACGCAGGTGAAAGAGCAAACAGCGATCGTCCCACACATGTGAGGTATCACCGTGAACATCAGATCATGGGCAGTAATTCTAGCACCTTTGTACATCTAAAGTGATAACCTGTAAAGATTTTTAAAGCGTCGCTTATTGATAGTAAAATTTACATTGTTTGTTGCCATTGCACGGGCGTGCTCAATTTTAAATTGGCTGGGATGGGACAAATTTAGATGTGGGGGGAGCACCTGTTTTTAGTCTTGCCTAGGGCAGAACAAAACCAAAATACACCACTGATTCTGAGTGCTGCTGTATAGGAGGCTGATATCATAACAGAGGCGGGTACTTTTACTAGCTGCATTTAAAAAATAAATATCATGATGTTTTAATAAACACATACGTGTATTCCGGTATCAACCTAGAGCTCAGATTTACAGGTGGGGTTTTCTTTAGAGTTCTATCTTGCATGGCCACTTGTTGGCTTGCATTGCATATACATTTCCCACAAGCCATCTGTTCCAGTTTAGGAAGCCAGCATAGCACAATACAAAAGAAAAAGATCATTTATCCCGAGGCTAGTCCTGCCTCGCATTATTGTACAAATACTGTATTTCCTTTCACATACAGGCTGCATCCAGCGCTTGTACAAACAGGGAGCAGCTGAGATATTGTCAGGTATAATGTTACATCACAATGAACGTGTACTTTGCTCAGTACAGGAAAAAAGTAACCTAAGAACTAAAGTGTATAACGTTCTTTATTTTGCCTTTGACCCCCTCATCATCATGCTAACGATTTTTTTTAAAAATAAAAGCTTTCCATTTTAATTGCATACCTTATTTTAGACCCAGTGATATCATCATCTTTCTGCTTCTCTATGCAATACAGGCAGATCATGGTTGGCTGGAAGTGCCAGTAGGCCGCCCGAGGTAACGACCATATGTGATGCTGAACCTCCATGATTGAATAAGGAAATCCAATGAATGAAAGGGGCAGGCTCAAATCAAGACAAAAAACAGTCTATAATCCTTTATTGGTGATAACAATGTGACAACAGGAGAAATATGGTACCCAATGCATTTTGGGGGGCCCCCTTCCTCAGGGCTTGGGCTAAATAGCAAGGTTACTTAACCACTTGCCTACAGGGCACTATCACCCCCTTCCTGCCCAGGCCAATTTTCAGGACATCCGTTCACCAATTCATTGGAACGATAAATCGGGTTCGGGACTCCTTCCCCCGGGGGGTTTTACGTAAC
>BLSH010266822.1:1914729-1937957 GCA_018402905.1 Glandirana rugosa | reverse complement strand
GTATTTCCTTTCACATACAGGCTGCATCCAGCGCTTGTACAAACAGGGAGCAGCTGAGATATTGTCAGGTATAATGTTACATCACAATGAACGTGTACTTTGCTCAGTACAGGAAAAAAGTAACCTAAGAACTAAAGTGTATAACGTTCTTTATTTTGCCTTTGACCCCCTCATCATCATGCTAACGATTTTTTTTAAAAATAAAAGCTTTCCATTTTAATTGCATACCTTATTTTAGACCCAGTGATATCATCATCTTTCTGCTTCTCTATGCAATACAGGCAGATCATGGTTGGCTGGAAGTGCCAGTAGGCCGCCCGAGGTAACGACCATATGTGATGCTGAACCTCCATGATTGAATAAGGAAATCCAATGAATGAAAGGGGCAGGCTCAAATCAAGACAAAAAACAGTCTATAATCCTTTATTGGTGATAACAATGTGACAACAGGAGAAATATGGTATCCAATGCATTTTGGGGGGCCCCCTTCCTCAGGGCTTGGGCTAAATAGCAAGGTTACTTAACCACTTGCCTACAGGGCACTATCACCCCCTTCCTGCCCAGGCCAATTTTCAGCTTTCAGTGCTGTCACACTGTTAATGACAATTGCGTGGTCATGCAACACTGTACATTTTTATCATTTTTTTTTTTAGACAGATTGAGCATTCTTTTGGTGGTATTTAAAGCGGAGTTCCACCCAAAAGTGAAACTTCTGCTTTAATGGAAGGTGACCCCTGACATGCCACAATTGGCATGTCATTTTTTTTTGGGGGGTGGGGGGACCGGGGACCCAGTTCATCTTCCCCCCCTCCCTCTCGGGGATCTTCTGGGACACGTCACAGGTCCCAGAAGATACGCCGGCCATTCACAAGGCGCAGCGCGACTCGCGCATGCGCAGTGCGTGCCTGGCATTGAAGCCAAAGCCAGGTGCCCACACTTGTGATGCCAGCGCTGCCGAGGGGAGGGGGAGAAGAGCGAGCTGGACCGGGGGACAGGTGAGTGTCCGATTGTTAAAAGTCAGCAGCTACACTTTTTGTAGCTGCTGACTTTTAACTGGGTGGAACTCGCTTTAATTACCACTGGGGTTTTTTTATTTTTGCTAAACAAATGAAAAAAGGACGAAAATTTTGAAAAAATGCTCTCCTGACAGACTCCATGGCAACATACCTGTGGGGTTAGCCCTGCCTCCATAACTACCTTATAGGACCTCCCTCCCATAAATCTTTGCTCCGAGCCAGCAGCTGTGTTCTTTTTTTGTCCTCCTCCTAAGGATCGGTTTGGTTATTCGACTACATGAAGTTTTTTCTATCCGCGATCAAGACCGGCCGGCCAGGAGCACTGGGAAGATAGGTCACGATACTCCGATAAGCCCTGGCTATTAGCAGGGAATGGAGTGAGCTAAACTGAAGATACTCTGATAAGCCTTAGCTGTTAGCGAGGTATGGAGTGGGCAAACGAAGGAGGCACTGGAAGAGCTAAAGCCTGGCCATTGGCAGGGAAGCGGCACAATAGCCAGATAGTCCAGCTATTAGCGGGTGGCCCTATCTGCCCCAAGCCCGGTGTGATCAACCTACCTGGCCCGGTCTGATCGTGGAAACAGGATTGAAGTTGCCGTGTGCGGTGATGTATACTTTTATATTACATATTCCATGGCAGCAGTTTGTGTGTGTTTTCTATTGGCCTGTTTTCTTCACCTGGCTCTAGTATCTTCCAGCCTATGGTAGCTGGAGCGCATTGATGTTCCAAGTTGCTGCTTTCTCTTCCAGCCTTGCGTCCCTGGGTTACTCCTGCCCAGGGATGCAGCACATGCAAGCTGTGGGCGTTGGCGGCGACATTACAGTGGAGAGCTTCAATCAGCGGTCAGTACTGTTAATATAGGGATTTCTCTGTAGGCAGCTTGCAGCAGTTTCCCAAAGTGCTGTATGCAATCATCACAGGGTATGCTCTGCATTAACACCCTTGTAGGCTGTCTCTGTGTGTGATTTTGCTATGATTTGATCACCTGGGCAGGTTGTCTGTCAGTGCAGCTTCTCACTGTGGATGTATCACTGCCCCCCCCCCCCCAATGTGGCCAGCCATTGTGTAGCAGGTATGAGAGGGTGGGTTTAACCATTTCCTTTCTATCCTATTTTGCTTTTCTAAGCCCTTCTAAGTGAGGTTGACAATACATGGCACGAGATGATAAAAACCTCATTAGGTCGCAACATTTTTCTTCCAGTTGTCATAGGTTACTGTCAAGGTCCAGCCTCCATGGCAGAAGCTTTGAATCCTCCTCTATGCACCCACCGTTAGGTCAGCCGCTCCAAGGAGGGAGCCTGCTGGGGATGCAAGACTCCGGTCCCAGAGGGCAAGTCTCTGTGTGAGCTATGCTAAGCCCAGGCGGTGTTGTTTTCCAGAAAATGGAATCTCTAGTGAGGCACATAGTGCAAGAATCCCTTAAAGAGTGGGATACAAGCCCCACACAAAGTCCAACAGCCATTGCAGCATGTTCTCCCACTAGGATGACCAGGAAGAACTGGAACTGTCCCAATCAAGATAAAGTCTCCTGCAAAGCAAGAGGAAGTTCTGTGAGCACCCTTTGGCTCCGTTTCCACTAGTGTGACTTGTCATGCGATTTTAGACACATGGGACCGCATGGCAGGTCACAGCCCATTGATTTCAATGGCACCCATTCCAATCTATGCAACTTAACCTGGGCTACTTTGATGCAACTTTTGATGCAACTTTGATCCAGAGACTGTAAGGTTGGATCGGGGCTGCACTTGGAGACGGGTCGAGGTCGCACTCTGAATCATGTGACTTGGGGGGTTGCATTAGTGGAAACGTAGCCATAGATAGTGTGTTCTAAATTCCCATTCTCAACAGAACTAGGGGATATAATTTTGGATAGGTGGAGCAAGGTCACGAGACATCCCTCCCTTCTGAGCAAAATGGCCAAGCTCCATCCATTCAGAGATAAGGATGTGAAGCACTTAAAGGCTGCCTCTGTAAATTGCTGAGGCCTTGATGAGGCGAGCAAGTATGTCGCTCTTCCTTGGAAGATGCAGTGAATAGCCCGAAAGTCGGCTTGGGCTCTTGTAGCCATATCGAAAAAGATGGAAATGTGGATGGAGAATGTGGACGCAGTATTCAGAAACGTTTTCAGAAACTCTGTAGTTCAGAAGCTGGAGCTGGTGTCGGTTTCCATGATAAGGCTCCAAATGATATCAGCCACATAGTGGCGCGGGTTATGCTCTCGTCAGTTACAACAAAGTGAGTGCTATAGCTGGGGCCTGGGCTTGCTGATCCGCCTATAATAGGTGTAGTGTAGCATTCCTTTTTAGGGAGCTTCATCTTTTGGCAAGCTGGATAGCACCATAACCCGGGCCACACTTGGCAAGTTGAGGTCCTACCTCAGGACTAGCACTGGCTAGGCCAGAAGGCGACAGTCTAGAGAACAAAGTTCAGAGCATGCGAGGGTCGCTTGTTTTTACAGTCCAGGTGGGGATTTTAGGAAGAGCTGGTGAGAAGACCAGATATTCCCCTCGGAAGTATGCTAAAAGCTTGAACTCTGGTGTCCAAGAAGCTACTGAGTTGGGCCGCAGACTATGGGGACGTCAAAGTGGTATTTTCGGGACATGCATGGTCCATCAGAAGTCCTCCATCTTCTCTAAATCATTTCCATGGATTTTGCCTCACTGGTGTCGCAAAGTGTTGCTGTGCCAGTCTCTGAATGTGAGAGATTTCAGGGCAGGTGCTCGCCCCTCTTATGGTCATGAAGAAGAACAGCTTGCGGAGACTGGTTTTAGACCTTGCACACCTGAGACAATTTTCAGCAAAGATGAAGTTCAAGGTGCAAACATTGTCCCTGATTCATAGGAGGTCCAGCCAGGTGACTGGCTTGTTTCCAATAGACTTAAGATGCTTACGTGCATGTGCCCATTGTAGAAGACTTTCACAAGGTCCTTCGGTTTACTGTAGGTCATGACCATCTCCAGCTCCAGCCATTCGGGCTTTCAACATCACTCTGTGTGTTTTCAGGATCTTATTGGTTGTTATAATCTTTATCAAAACAAGGAGCATACGCCTGCATAGTTACATGGATGTCCTTGTCCTACCATACCAAGACAGAGGGCAGCTGTTGGAGCCCAGAGCTCAGGTCTTTTTTATGTTCCTCAAATTCGGATGGCTGCTGAATCTGGCAAGGAGACACCTGGAGCCCACTCAGTCTCTTGTGTGCCTTAGGGCTCAGTTCAATATATTCTTGGTGATCATTGCCTTGCTCTGGATACTGATTTTCTGGATCTGAATACTCCTGGCCCTGTCTTCTTCCCACCTGCGTGCCTTTCAGTGTCTAAAATGATTGGCACTATGGTGTTTACGGATCTGAGGATCAAGTGGAAGCTGGAGAAGGTGGCCATTCTGGAAGAGGTTTCTTCAGCAGTGGGAGCTAGGAAGCAGATTTCAGGCCTTTCACCATATAACGAAGAGAGCGTCAGTGCTCTTAGGCTAGTCCACTACTGCAGTCTCCTACGTTAAAAGATGGCCTGGTGACTCGGTGACTCACAGCCAAAATGTTCTAACAGATTTTCTTTCCAGAGTCCACAATGAATGGTCTCTACACATGGAGGTTTTCAGGTGCAGATACCCTGGTGGATCAATGGAAATGCAGTAGGACCTATGAATTTCTTTCAGTCCTGGTCAACCTTGGGTTTTCTACGTAGACTCCGAGCAGAGGTGATGGTGTTAGTGGCAGTGATGCTGTTAGAAGAAGACTGAGCTGAGGACTTGTCTGCATTTTGTTATGGTTTCTTCACGCTCCCGGAGGAGGCGGTGCCGGGCGGCTCTAATTAAACAGTGTGCACCCTGCAGCACGTGCTGTCTGATCTACAGCGTATATTGTGTGTGTCTGAGCAACCTGTATCCTGATTTCCTGTTCCTGCGACCCGGCTAGCCTGACCCTGCTGATTTCTGCCTGTACCGACCTCTGTATTACCTACGACTACTCTCCTGCCTGATTCTCCTGTACTTCTGCCTGCCTGCCAGTTAACGACCCAGCTCGAACCGACCATCCTTCTGCTTGCTCCCTTGTACCGCACCGCCAGCCTGTTAATGAACTTTGCTAGGACTCGACCCTTCTTCTGCCTGACCCCGTTGTACCTCACAGTCCGCCAGTTAACGACCCAGCCTGTACGACCCTTCTCTCCATGCATGAGTGCACCAACAGACTCCTATCTACACCAGTGACCCAGTCCGACCCTCGTGCCATCCTGCACTCCCGAGCCTCCTGTCTACTCTACCAGGGGTTCCCGAGTCAGGGTCGTAAGGGAGGTTGCCCACTGCATAAGTCAGACTCATCCACCAGGTATGTGACAGATGCCTTAATCGGCCAATTAGGTCATGGTTCCCTTTGCTAGCACAGTTCAGCTTTCGGAATCCAATCCTCAAGCTAGGCCTTCTGTCACTGAGTACAATTCTAGATTGGAGGTCCTCTGCTGCTCTTCCAGAGCCATCTCCGCTCTCTTGAATACTAGAAGAATGAATGCAGACAAAGTTGACGGGAGAATCTGGTCAAAGTTGTTCAATACATGTCTGCTGCTGACAGATCATGTAGTGATCTACCAGTTCTAAATATTCTAGGCTTTCTCCCGTCTGATTTAGTTCTGGCTCTATCGGTCAGCTCCCTCTGAGTTTAAGTGTCAGCTTCATCGGCCTTCACTGGTTTTCCTGCCTAGGCATTTTCCTGTCCAACAATTCTTCAAGGAAGCAGCTAGGCTCAGATCTCGGAGTAAGCAGAGGTTTTCCAATGGAGTCTCCCTCTTGTTCTCAACACCCCCCTGGGATTGGAGCGGAGTTTTCTAGGGCTGTCTACGTTAGAGGCCTCTCTGTCAAGTTTGCCTTTTCCCAGCTATCACGTTGGCATAAAAAGCCTCAGAAATTGGTTTACTGGTCAACTGTGGACTGGAGAACTTTCTTACATTCTTTCCAGTCAAGCGGTGCTGTTACTTATGCTTGACTCAATTCCCAAAGGTGCATCAGTCTTCGTGGGAACCAAGAAATTGTTCTGCCAACCTTAGAGTTCTAACTTGCGTGGGAGAGGGTGCGCTGCGTCTTAGTTGGTTAAAGTGCATGTCTAGTAAACAGGAAATCCTGATTTGACTTCCAGCAGTGCCTTCATTTCAATTTTAGGAATCCCTCAGATATTGTAAAGTCATATTTACAAGCTACAGCTTCCTTCAGGCTTCAGAATTTCTGTTCATTCTTTTGCCAGAAAGGACAGAGGAATGTGCTTTATCTAGAGCGATTGTGGCACAAATTGTTCTGGATGTTAGGTTTCTTTAAATGCAACTCTATGGTGGATCTCTGTTGTACTTATTTCCTGTGTGGCGTTTCCTGTTCCTGCTGGTTATTATTCAATTAACATGGCTTCTGTACAGTAATGGCTTGTGCTGTCTTTGTTTACACATCAAACACAGATTGCCTAGGTCATCCAACAGGATCGCAGAGCCAAGGCCTTGGCTGCTTTGGAGGTAGTGTCTGCTCACCCAACCAGGAGTGGGTCTACATCTTGGGCAGCTTTGGGCATCATGTAGCTCCCGAAGTAATTTGCAGGGCAGCTTTCTGGTCTTCTATCAACATGTTTATATCCCATTACTGTGTTGAACCAGCTGCCCTATCTTCAGTTAATTTTGGCTTACAAGTACTGTCGGTTGACGGAGTTAAACTTTCTTTGCTCAACATTTTGCCCACCTGGGTCTGTACGGCGAGTTATTTCCCACACGTATGCTGCCATGGAGTCTGTCAGGAAAACCTTTTAAAGCAGGAACACGGATCTATGCCATCCTCTAGTAAAAGCACCTCCCACACTACAGTAAAGCACTGGTCAGGCTCACAGTTAACCCTTTGATCGTCCCTGATGTTAACCCCTTCCCAGCCAGAGAAGTGCAGTAACAGTGCATACTTTTAGCCCTGATCATTGTATTAGTGTCACTGGTCCCCAAAAAAGTGTCCAAGTCGCTGATCGCCACCATTACTAGTGAAAAAAAAATCCATAAATATATCTCCTAGTTTGTAGACGCTATAACTTTTGCGCAAACCAATCAATATATGCTTATTGGGATTTTTTTAACCAAAAATATGAATCAGAATACATGTTGGCCTAAATTGATGAAGGAATTAGATTTTTTTTTTTTTATTGGATGTGTTTTATAGCAGAAAGTAAAAAATATTGTTTTTTTTTCAAAATTGTCAGGTGCTTTTTGTTTATAGCGCAAAAAGTAAAAAAACTCAGAGGTGATCAAATACCACCAAAACAAAGCTCTATTTGTCGGAAAAAAAGGACAAAATATTTGTTTGGGTACAGTATCGCACGTCCGCGCAATTGATAGTCAAAGTAACGCAGTGCCACATAGCAAAAAATTGCCTGGTCAGGAAGGGCGAAAAATCTTCCGGAGGTCAAGTGTTTAATGAAAGCTGCAGCATAAAAAAAAAATTGGAAGTGGCTTATGAAATGACATTAACACGTTAAATCTTATATGAGATTATACTAATTAGGTTTACATCTACTTTAATGGAGCTGATGAGCCCTTGGGAACCACTGTTTTGGAATTGTCATTCAAGGCTGGCCTGCCTGTTATGGTAACCCATCAGCTTTTCAAGGGCTGCAATGAATTAAAGGATCCAAGCAGTATTACCAAGCACTGGTGGTTGGTGGTTTTGGTGCTGATCCACAAAGGTTCCAAATTGGATAGCTCCATCAATCAGCATCAGGAAGGCATTATTGGTGGGGGTTGGGTGAACATAGCTCAATACAGAGGTTTTCCAATACCACGCTGATGATGGAAATTCTCTTTGGATGCCAATGGCCATTGGGAACCAGTCATTAGAAATTGACGTTCAAGGCTGGCCTGCCTGTTATGGAGACCCACTGGTTTTCCAAGGGCTGCAACGTGTTAAGGGATCCAAGCAGTTTTGCCAAGCACTGATAACTTCAGTGCTGATCCACAAAGGTTCAGAAATGGACAGCTCCGTCCAACAGCAAGAAAGTGTTAATGGTGGGGGTTAGGGGAGGATAGATGCTCAATACAGAGGTTTTCCAAACACTCGCTAATGGTGGAAATTCTCACTGTGTGCTATGGTAATCCAATACCTTTGAATGCCAGAGGTCCTAGAGAATCATTACTATGTAATTGGTATTCAAGACTGGCCACCTGCTATGGTAACCCCTCAGCTTTCCAAGGGTTGCAATGTGTTAAGGGATCCAAGCAGTATTGCCAAGCACTGGTAGCTTTGGTGCCGATCCACATGATTTCCAGACTTGACAACTCTGTCCACCAGCAGCAGGAAAGTGTTAATGGTGGGGGTTAGGGGAGGTTAGCTGATCAATACAGAGGCTTTCCAAAAACTCGCTAATGGTGGAAATTCTCTTTGAATGCCAACAGCCCTTGAGAACCATTTCTTTGGAATTGGCATTCCAGTCTGGCTTGCCTGTTATGGTAACCCATTGGCTTTCCAAGGGCTGCAATGTGCTAAGGGATCCAAGCAGTAGTGCTAAGCACTAATAGCTTCAGTTCTGATCTGCAAAGGTTCAGATCTGGACAGTTCCGTCCACCAGCAACAGGAAGGTGTTAAAGGTGGGGGCTGGGGGAGGAAAGCCACTCAATACAGAGGTTTTCCCATCCCTTGCTGATGGTGGAAAATGTCTTTGAATGCCAACAGAACATTTTGTCTTCTGAAAGGCAGATAAATGTTTCCAGTTTGTACCCATTAGAATACAGTATGTGCAGTTTGATTCTGTTAATAGTGAATTGATAACAGCTGAATACATTTTTGGTAACATGTAACATTGTGATTATGTTTGTTTGCAGTGATTGGATCTTGCTGAATAGAAGATTTAGCAATATTATATTTGCTGTTATTATTTATTTTTTACTTAACATGTCCTCCTTATTGGCCGTTCAGTAAGATAGGTGGCCTCACTGGTTAATAGGCCCGGGAGTCTGAACAGCTCACCTAGTTAAGGTGGAAGTCTTCTATTATTTCATTATAGACACAGAGGGGTCTATATATATATATATATATATATATATGTATGTATAAATTGCTGTACAAATGCCCCCAGCATTCATACAACTGTCACAAATAATCACCATACTGTGTTATAAAAAAATTTGTGTGAATGCCTCAAGCAATTGCACAGCTGTAATGAATAATCATCGTATTGTGTACATCGTGTTTATTTTTTTATGTTCAACAGCTCCATCTGGTGGCCATAATGCAGTATTTTCCAAAAATACCTCAATCAGGACAATACTGCATTATAAGTAAAGCAAAAGACTGTAATGGATAAAAAAACAGTGGCATCTCATATATAGCAGTACCTATGAATGCATGTCACAAATATGTCATCCAAGACTGGAAACTCTGCACACAAAGGTGATAAGAATGATCCAGGGGTTTCTGGGACACCACTGCTGGCTGGATTGGTCATAGACATCAGTAACTACTGTAGGAAGCAGGAAGCGGCCGAGGCTGTGGAACACAGGGCAGAGCCGACCGGAAGTGAAATCAGCTCCAGGGATTGGAAGGGATGTGGCTACGCGTTTTGGAGCCGCCCAGCTCCACTTGCAAGCCTCAGAGGATCAGCTCAGAGGCTTGAAAAAGCAGCTGGACGGCTCAAAAATATTTAAATTTATTGCAAGGGCTTAACTGCCTATCAATAGAATGGATTATTTAAAGCGAATGTCAGGGCACAAACATTTTCATTTATAGAAAATCCTCATTAACCACAAAGGATATATATCTATGCTGTGTGTACCACATGCCTTCGAAAGCTCAGATATTACCTTGTAAAATAGAGGTAACATCACCACTGTGCTGTACATAATCTGTGAAGAAAGCAAAGCTATGGGAGGGGTCCAGTAGGCTTCACCTACTATAGGCTGTGTGCAGAAACCTACAAGAGGGGAAGACTCAGAGACAAGACCAGCGACCCTGTACCAAAAGATAGAGCTGTGGGAGGGATCCAGCATGCTCCACCCACTACAGGCCAGCTGCAGATAACTATTGTAAGGCATAAGAGGGACACGTGCACACTCACAGTCTATCCAACGCCCCCCCCCCCAAAAAAAAAGTTGGTGGGGCTTTCATTTTAAATGGCTGTCAACTGGCCTTATGATCTTGGCAGATAATTAAAAAAAATATGTAAGGGCAGTTGCTGGGAATATTCTTTGGGACTGAAATATTTCCTTGGATGGTGACCTCAGGCATCGTATATAAAACCTGGGCTTTTTTTCAGTGGGAACGTGGGGTAACGCAGTTCCAGCACTGAGTGGGGTGCTGGAGCGTGCTGGTGGGTCTATTGATGCCAACTGCTGGGGGATCTATTTTGCTGGGGGGATCATTTGTTGCTGGGGAGGTCTATTTCTGCTGGTGGGGGATCTATTTTTGCTGGGGGGATCTTATGTTGCCAGGGGGTCAATTATTGCAGGGAGGAGGGATCTACTGTTGAGGGAGGGGTTTATTGTTGCTGGCTGCCAGGTTAATTGTTGCTGGGATCTGTTGTTTCTAGTGGGGAGTCCTATTGTTGCTGGTGGAGATCTTATGTTGCTAGGGGGTCAATTGTTGTTGGGAGGGATTTACTGGTGAGGTAAGGATTTCTGGATCTATTGCTGTTGGGGGGTATTTTGTTGCTGAGGGATCTATTGTTGCTGGCTGCACAGGATCGTGTTTAGAGGTGGGTAGGGGATCGAGACAAGGGGTGACTCAGAAGGGGGGGGAGAAACTGCACCTATTCTTTGAGAGTTGGGAGGAAAATGTCAAGAAAATTTTGTACAGTCATAGTTCCGGTCTTCTGAATAGCAATCTATGGTACCAAGATTTGGACTTTTAGACTAAAGCCTCGTACACACGGGTGCAACGGTTGTAGGACCGGACATCCAAAATCGTATGTTGGCTGTTGTGTCTCATGTACGGACATGAACTAAGCGATCGTACAACCAAGCCTAGCGTAGTGACGTGTTACGAGTATATAACGAGGAAGTTCAGGTGCATGTGATTTGTGAATTAGGAACGTAGGTTTCCCAGAATGGACACTTCCGAGCGTTCTTGACTTCTGAGCATGCGTGTTTTGCATGTACAACTTTGTTGGACCAACTTCTCTGTACACACGATACAACGGTCGTACAACCGCTTGTTGTACAGCCAAAGTTTTCTAGTCTGCTCATCCAACTTCAGTTGTACAACCATTGTACGACGGCTGTTTTAATCACGCGTACTAATGGACGGCTGATCGTATAACAAGCTGGTTGCATGACTGCTGTTGTACGACCATTGTACCATGTAGTGACGGAAAAAAGGGATTTTATTAAAACTTACCGTAAAATCCTTTTCTCTGAGTTCACTGACAGACGCAGCTCTCCATTGACATGTGGGTTATATGCAGATCCTATTAGGAGTTAACTAGGCAAAGAAAGAAAGCAAGCTGGCCCCTCCCAGGGGGCTGTCCTCTCTTTCCCATATAATCCCCCTACTCTGCTCAGTACAACAGTTCGTAACAAGCCGTACCCAAAAAAATGCAGAGGGGTGGGTGCTGCGTCTGTCAGTGAACTCAGAGAAAAGGATTTTACGGTAAGTTTTAATAAAATCCCTTTTTCTCCTACGTTCACTGACAGACGCAGCTCTCCATTGACATGTGGGGATGTCCCAAAGCTGTGTCATTAAGAGGGGTGGGCAAACGACAACAACTGTACCCAACAGAACCTCTGAAGAGACGCCAGACGTGCCTACACTGCCACCTGTAAAACTTTACGGCCAAAAGCAGCATCCGAAGATGCAGACACATCAACTTTATAAAACTTAGTAAACATGTGCACCGAGGCCCAATTGGCCGCCTTGCACACCTGTGACATCAAGGCCTGGTGTCGAAAAGCCCAGGAAGTGTTAACAGCCCTGGTAGAATGGACTGGAAAAGGAGGCACTTTGCCCCGAACAGAATACGCACGAGTCAGTCTGTCTGATCCAACGAGAGACAGTAGCCGACGAGGCCGCCATTCCTTTGCGCGGACCATCCGTCAAGACAAACAATGCGCCAGACCTCAGAAAACTGTCTGTAGCCGCCAAATACACCCGCAAAGCCCGTTTGATATCCAAGGAATGCAACTCAATCCTTAGGATGTGAAGGGTGCGGACACAACGAAGGGAGAACAATATCTTTGCTAGTATGGAAAGAAGAAACCACTGCAAGACCGCCTTGTCCCTATGCAGGACCAAGTAAGGAGACCTGCAGGACAACGCTGCCAACTCAGACACTCGCCTAGCGGATGTAATGGCCACCAAGCCACTTTCTGCGACAAAAATTGTAAGGGAATATCCCTGATCTTCTCATATGGTGGCTTCTGAAGCACTGAAAGCACCAAATTCAAATCCCATAGGCGACCGCACCTGAGGAGCCACATGGCGCACACCTTGTACAAATGTATGAATCAATGAATGTGACGCCAGAGGGCGTTGAAAAAGAATCGCCAAAGCGGATATCTGGCCCTTGAGAGTACTCAAGGCCAATTTTTTATTCAGGCCCTGTTGTAAAAAAGTCAGGACCCCGGATACCACATAAGAGCGAGGGTTCCAACCCCCCGCCTCACACCAGGCAATATATGCCCTCCAGGTGCGATGATAAATCTTGCGCGAAGTACACTTGCACGCTTTCAGCAAGGTAGGGACCACTGAGACGTCTACACCCCTGTCCCTCAACACCTGGGACGCAATAGCCAGGCCGTCAAAGCCAGCGAGTGTAAAGCAGGGTGCAATATGGGTCCCTGAGACAACAGATCGTCTCGCAGCAGGAGACGCCAGGGAACGTCTGCCACCATTCTTACCACATCGGCGTACCACGGACGCCGAGGCCAATTCGGAGCCACCAGAATCATCGGAATTCCCTCCACTTCTACCCTGCGCAGTAGACGCGGGAGAATTTTGAGGGGAGGATAGGCGTACAGAAGACGATACCGACCCCAAGGTGCCATGAGCGCGTCTGTGGCCACCGCCAACAGGTCTCTTGTCCTGCACACAAAGGTCTTTACTTTGTGGTTGAATCGAGACACCATGAGGTCCACGTCTGGCGTGCCCCACTTGTGGCAAATCTGGCTGAACACTTCTGGGTGGAGGGACTATTCCCCCTGATCCAGCGTCTGGCGACTGAGGAAGTCCGCCTGCCAATTTTGTACGCCTGGAATATAGATGGCGGAGATTGCCGGTACGTGAAGTTCTGCCCAACGCAGAATGAGAGCTGCTTCCGCAGCCACTGCCGCACTCCTCGTTCCGCCCTGATGGTTCACATACGCCACCGTTGTGGCATTGTCCAACTGAACCCGAATCGGGAGCCCTTGCAAC
Source organism: Glandirana rugosa (assembly GCA_018402905.1). NCBI lineage: Eukaryota > Metazoa > Chordata > Amphibia > Anura > Ranidae > Glandirana > Glandirana rugosa. Next base: position 1,924,589 of record BLSH010266822.1, on the reverse strand, counting down.
CTCGCCGTCCAGCGGGATAGGCAGAGTCTGATCGATCTTAGCTCCAGCACATTGATCGGAAGGCGAGATTCCTGCACCGACCAACGGCCCTGGGTCGACAGATGTCCCAGGATGCCCCCCCAGCCCGACAGGCTGACATCCGTCGTGATTATCGACCACGTCAGGGGAAGAAACTATTTTCCCCGCATCAAGGCTGGGGCCCGAAGCCACCAGGCCAAGGAGGCCCTGGTCTGAAGATCTAAGTGGACCAACTGGTCCAGAGACAGTGGGGATCTGTCCCACCGAGACAGAATCGCTCGCTGAAGTAGCCGAGTTTGGCTCTGAGCGTAAGGTACCGCCTCAAAGACCGACACCATGAGCCCCAGCACCCGCATACAGAACCGTAATGATGACTGCCGGTGAGACAGTAAGGTTCGCACTGCTGATTGCAGGGACCGCTGTTTAGCCAGTGGTAAGAACACCTTCGCCTGATAGATCACACGATCAAAAAATATATCATAAGGGTAAGCTCTGGGTGACCTAGGAGGCCTGGCAGTCCCGCAGACATAAGTAGACGTCTGCGACTCCCCATCTTGGTCCAGTCGCAAAGACACACGGATGCCAGATATTATTGCAGACACCAGCGCCTTTTCCTCATCATCTGAGGGGTCAAGTTCACCCTCAGAAAGTTCCACGGGGGTCCCCGTGAACCCAAAGCCACTTCCGGTTCGGAATCCTCCACTGAGGAACAAGGGGGAGGAGGGCGCTTCTTAGGGGCCCCCGGGGCCTTGCTCTGCCCCACCCTAGGAAAAAATTCCCCAAACACCACCCTCAGCTGTTCTAGGGACACCAGGGACCCCAACGCAGGTTGCACTGTCGCTGATTCCTCTTCAGAGGGCCCTGCAGGGTCATCTGCCATCACTCCACTCAGACTGAACACACACAGTGAGGACAACAAATAGCGGCACCCCCACACTGTAACCACACCACCGCCCCTCAGAACGCCAGGAAGACCCAGGAGGACTGCACCCAGTGCCACCAGCACCCCCAGGAAGCCAGCTATACTTGCTGTTTTTGCCACAGAAAAACGTCCTGAGGACCGCCAGAGAGCTTACGCCGTCAGCAGCCAGCCACACTGTCCCAGTAAAGTGAAAGTAAAAACGGCAGCAGCATGTTTTCTCAGCATGCAGGGACTCCAATATGGCCGCCGAGGACATCCACTAGAGGTCAAAGGGCTGCTGAGAACCGAAGCTCCGGCAAAATGGCTGCCACAGCACTGGAGGGAAAATCCCATGAAAAATGGCCGCGGCTACGGCAAAATGGCGGCCTAGGCAGTATGCACACAGTGCCAAACGGGGTGCGGAGTGGGGGGGGAGGGGGGAAGGTGTAAGAGGAAAGGACGTAGGGACCCAGGAGAGCCCCAGCGACCAGCCTCTACCGGCGGCTAACGCAGACAGAGATGCCAAAAATCAGGAGGGGGGCTCACTCACCACTCCTGACGGGTGCAGTGGGTAGCCACCCGGTCGCAGACTTTTCTCCCCAGCTGGGGAGGGATGCTGCTGACCACAAGCCCCTGGACAGGATCAAATCCGTACACTGGGCACAAGTGGGGATCACCCACTGGCCGCCCGCATGGAACGGGCACGATGCGGCGGGACCCACTATAGCCTGGGACTAGCTCGCATCGGTTGGCCGTGCTGGGGAAAGTACAGGATTTTCCAGGAACCCTCTATGCCCCAGCCGGCTTCATGGTAGTAGTCTTCATTAGCTTGATGAAAAATAAAAAAGCGGTAGCAAAAATCTAAACCGCAGGTCCCATAAGGGAGCCAGGTCAACTCCTTGCACTAGGCATGTTAAAACTGATGTACTGAGCAGAGTAGGGGGATTATATGGGAAAGAGAGGACAGCCCCGTGGGAGGGGCCAGCTTGCTTTCTTCCTTTGCCTAGTTACCTCCTAATAGGATCTGCATATAACCCAGATGTCAATGGAGAGCTGCGTCTGTCAGTGAACGTAGGAGAAATGAAGGCTTTTCTTGTGCCAGAGAAAAGAGTCTAGAGGAACTTGGACTGAAAGCATGAACCCAGAGTGCTGTCTGAAAGAACTGATGATGAAACCAAGCTCGAAAATGTTGGCCTTGTCATAACATGGAAGTAGGACCCATCGGGGAAGGTAGGAAAGACTAAAGGAGAAGGATGACAAGCTGGAGAGGATAAATAAATAGGAATCTGTAAGCACTTGGAGAAACACTAATAGTAGACAGGATGGTGTGCCAAAGTCCATGAGGTCACAGAGTCAGAGTGGTTGACTTTACCTTTTATTGCAATGTTTCTCTTTGAAGGAAACCTGTCCTGATTCCAGACTACAAAACACAGCACAATAGCTGGAAGGCAAGCACCTAGAGATGTCTACGCTCACCTTAATAATTTCTCTAAGCCTCTTAGGCTCATTAGAAAAATTATTTAATGTGTATCTAAAGGCAAAATTTTTCTTTTAGTTTTAGATTGGTTGTAGATTAGAAGTGGTGGTGTTAGAACCCATGTCAGAGTTTTATGGCTGTCTGAGTGCCCACTTGGGAGATTTACGGGCTCTGTTTGTTCTAATGACTGGAGCCAAGGGAAATAGATCTGTGGCTTCCAATTAGAAAAAACATATGTACTGCAGCAATTTATTATAGGCGCATCCGCACCTATAGTTTTAACTTAGTCCCCCTACAAAGTCCCACAAATCCTGCCAGTGAAATTTACCTGTGATTGTGGTGGTAACAATGCTGCACTGATCCTGCATTCAGAGCAGAGTTGCCACTCTCATGTAGAGAGTTTATAGGTAAAGTTGATCCAGGTAATATTCGATTGCCTCTTAGGGGATCAGGAAGGAATTTTCTTTCCTCTGCTGGAGAAAATTAGATCATGCTTCATTGGTTTTTTTTTTGCCTTCCTCTGGATCAACTGTGGGTATAGGATTGCATACATTTTTTCCCCTTCTATTGGTTTAACTGGATAGACTTGTGTCTTTTTTCAATCAGACTAACTATGTAACTATGTGCCTGCTTCACTACAGTGGGATGAGAATGCATTGAGGTGGTATAGCTATCTGCTTGTCAATCAGCACCTGGCCACACCTAGTCTCACTCATTGCTTTCTGACTCAACAGTTTATTTTACTGAAACCCTCCCACTATGAGCTACAGTGCCTGGGAGGGAGAATGTGTGATACAAAAACGCTCAGCCAGGAAAGGTATAGGAAATGTACGTTACGAGGTCACATAGCAACTGAATTTGGTACTTGTTTAGACTGATACAGAATCCTTTACTTGTACTTTAAAAAATATTTCCGATTTGTTGTATAATCCCCAGGAGACCCAGTGCATGGAATATGCAGCAATGGATCAGAATGTGATCAAATGTTTATTTATACCATTTGTCACAAGGCCAATTGCAGAAGCCTCTGCTCTACATTTTTGGAGTTGGAGAATCCATAATATTGAGTTTCCCAGAGTCTCACCATACTGTTTCCCAGCATAGTGTGTGATTGATCTACTGGTCTACACATATTTATATTCTCTAGGTGTTCACTTGCAGGTTTCCATCTCAGGTGGTGTAGGCAGCCTTTCTTTAATGAGTCCCCGCTATTCTATGTGAAGTGTATTTAAACCTGCATAAGAAAATTGGGGGGTCCCCCATTTACATTTCTTTTGTGTGGATAGAGAAATCTGTTTTTTTTTCGTTCGACCGATGGTATATGGCCAGCTTAAGAGGATTAAAACCCCACAAACATTGATTCACTTTTTGTGTGCCTTTTTTTTTACAGAGGGTTTAATTATACTTTAATCTGTGTTTCTTTTATTCTACATGTCCTTATATAAAAACACTACAAGGCATTGTATTCTCCTGTGTGGTTTCCCCTCCTATTTTTGCTTCTCTTTAATAAGTTATTTACAGAACTATTAGAACTTTATTCGGCCTTTGACACAGTTTACCAACCACTCCTCCTCAAAAAGCTTCACTCCCTTGGCCTCCAAGATTCTGCTCTTTCCTGGTTCTCCTCCTATCTATCCAAGCATTTATTCAGCGGCTCGCAGCAGGGGGTCCAACACTTCCCCATTCACCATTTCAGGTGCGTATCAGGTCCAAATTTTTGCCCGAATTCGGACCTAAAACAGAACCAAAGATGCACAGGGCCCTTCTGCTGTATGCTCCATAGTTGCCCTGGAGATGTGTGAACCGACATCATTAAGAGTTGGTCACACTCTCCTGCCATGCGAATTGAATGTGGGGAAACACGCATCAAATTCACATAAGTGTGAACCCGGCCTTAGTGTCACCTACAACTATTGCCTTTTTCTGTAGGGGTTCCCCAAGGCTCTGTCCTCAGACCCCTTCTATTCTCTATCTACTCCTCCTCCATTGGTCAGCTGATAACCTCCCATGGCATCCAAGACCATGATGCCCAAATCTATCTCTTTACTCTTCACCTCAACCCCTCTGTCCCCTTGTGCATCTCTAATTTACTAACATATCTGTATGGATGTTACTCCACTTCCTAAAATATCTTTCTAAAATTGAGCTCATAATAATTCTTCCTCCCTGTGCCCCCTTTCCTGATTTTCCACCAAGAACAAAATCCTGTGCCTCCCTTCTCCAACTTTTGCTTTAAGATCAACAACACAACCATCAATTCCTTTCCTCAATCCTGGGTACTATGTCTAATTCTGAAATCTGGCATCTGCTTTCAGCCTTACATCCAATCACTGTCCAAATCTTTCCACCTTCACCTCTGTAACATTTTTATACACTCCTTCTTGACCAATGACACCAGCAGATATCAATTTGCTTCTTTGTTATTGCTGACCTCGAGTATTGCTTCTCCCTCCTCAATGGCCAACCTTCACATAACATAAGATATACGCTCTTCAATCCATCATGAATGTTTCTGTCAGACACATCCATTTTACCAACTGCTCAGTGTCCGCTGCACCTCTCTGCCAATTCCTCCACCAACTTCTGCTTGGCCAATGAATAACATTTTAAATATTAACAACAGCATACAAAGTCATTGATACCTCCTGAGCTACATCACCAATCTCATCTCAATGTATCACCCAAGCCGTCCTCTCTACTCCTCCCAAGACCTCCTGTTCCCTTGCAGTGGCGGCTGGTGTTTTTTTTTGGGGGGCAAACAACCACTCCCCTGTTTGGGCGGCGGCACACCTCACCCCCGCTCCCCGCTGTCAATTGGCCGGGTGTCACGCAAACCCACACCCCATGGTCGGGCATCCAAAGTTGCGGATGGGCAGCGCTTGGCGACTACCATCCGGTCCTTGCATCACAGCAGCTTCCGCCGTGCAGCTCCCTCCTCCTAGGCATCGTATAGGATTGCCTGTCCTTTCAGCCAATTGGGTGACAGGTCTCCGACCTGCTTCCTGATTGGCTGGGAGGATGATCAGTGTGGCAATAGCTAATATTCATTCGTTATTGCACACAACTGGGTGGGCTCGGAGTGCAGTGCTCTGCGCCCCGAGCTCATCCTATTTTGAAGCCTATTAGAGCCTCTGGCTCTAATCACATGCTTCAAAAAACACCCCCTCCATTAGAATCCATGCACCTGGCATCCTGCATGGGGGCCGGACGCATGGATAGGGGGGGCGGTGCCGTGCACCCATAATGGACGGCCCACCCCTGTTCCCTCATCACCTCCTTCCATGCTCACATCCAGGACTTCTCCAGAGCCTTTCCCATTCTTTGGAGCTCCCTGTCCGAAACCTGTCCAGCTTTTTTTCTACTCAGTCCTCCTTTATGTGATCCCTGAAAACTGTACAGGGAAGACTATCCCACCTCTACCTCACAACTGTAATTTTACCCTCTCCATCAGCTCATCCCTCACACTTGTGACCTTTTTTTATCACTTGCTCCTCCCGTTCAGATTGTAAGTTCTCAGAAGCAGGGCCCTCTTAACCCACTTGTCCTGCATTGCACTGTATCTATACTATCACCCTTATTTTGTTAGGACACGTGTCAAACATAAGGCCCACAGGCCGAATCCAGCCCACCAGGTCATTTCCTGTGGCCCTCGCACCTCTCCAGTAGGCGTAGCTGTGGCACCCCCCCTGGTCTCCGCCCTCACATTACTCAGTAGTTGGCAGCAGAGAGGAGGATAGAACTCCTCTGCCAGATCCCGAACCTCTCTGTGGAGCCACAGCACCCCCTCTTCTCCACCTTCCCTAGTCTCAGCATTCAGCAGTTGACTCCAGCCCTCCTCCAGGCCCTGCACCCTTTGCTTTCAAGCTCCACCTCCAGCTTCTTTCTGGCAGCAACCCAAGGTATGGGGGTGCATTGTGATGTAAGGGAAGGCAGGGGACTCAACTTTTCATGGCGGGGGGCTCTTGACATCTGATATAAGGGGAGTGGAGTGGAGTGCTCTGGACATCTAATCTTACAGATACAACCGGCCCTTTGAGGGCAACCAGAATGCTGATGTGGCCCATAATAAAACTGAGTATGAAACCCCTGTAATAAACACTGAGCAAACTGTTGGCATTATATGAATCCTGTACAATAATATATGGCTGCTCTAAAAAATTAGAATCATTTACAGAGCAGCTCAGGCTGCCTTCTTTCCACCCATAGTGTCATATTTTAGAATTATTACAGGTGTACAGAAACATTACAATAAAGCTCAAACTCAAGTTCATTTACTTAATAGAGTCAAATCAAATAGGGAGGAGCTTGAGAAGGATTGACCTCAGACGCTACCTGCTCTCATTGGGTGCTAGCCTTCCTATGTAGTGTTTGCTGACGCCTTCATGTTTTGTAATATAGAGTTCTCTGGGACAATGGGATGCTCATTGGAAAGCTGATTACACCGCTTAAGTGGACACTATGTAGTCTTCAGCAATATACAGTGAATACTACTATCAGAATGGCTGCTGCCAATGGTTAGTGGGATGTTACCCTAATAATTGCATAAAAACCAGGTGGCAGCCTTGTCAACCAATGGTGAAACCATCTGATTTGATTGAAGCACCACATCATTGTGAGATTTTTGTTGAGGACTATAAGTTGATCTTTTGCATGCTACTGATTATTTTGAATTTATACTACTTTGACTTTTTGTTCTGTCATTTAATTTTGTATCACAGTGCTGCTGTATCTTCTGCAGCCTGTTTGAAGCAACTTTCTATCTACATGCACTCCAGCAATGGCTGCATACAGGGCTGCAGTCAGAAACCATGGGTTCCCATACACCCAACCAGAAAGGGCCCCTCCCCTAAATAAACACAGTTTACTATGTTTCAGTTATGAATGAACAAAGTGAGTGATTGATACCGATCACTCATTGTGTTCATTCATGAAAGGAAGGGGCTGGTAAACATGATATTTACTCAACCCTTCCCCTACTCTCCATCTTGAAGGACTTTATTGTGTGCTTGCAGCTTCCAACGAAAAGGAGAGGAAATCCGGCAGCACTGCGAGGGTAAGAGATGTGCACTGGGGAGCCTGGCCAGCAGGGGGAAATGTATGGTACACAGGTAGGGTAATCGGTATGGGGGGCAATTACTGGCACTGATTCCCTGTATGGCTCTCCTTGCAGCGTCTGAAAGCCAGTGGCAGGAAGAGGAGAAGAAGCCAGGTTTCAGCTGCTGCAGAGAGAACCATACAGGTGATCGATTCCAGTAATTGCCCCCCCCCCATGGCTCAGATTACCCTGCCTGCCCACATCTGATTCACCCTACTGGCCCAGGTCCTGTACAGGAGGGCCAGGGGTACCCCCTTATCCATGGCCCGGCTGCATGGCATTACTAAGGGTGGGTTTCCTGATGATAACACTAGTGTACCATGTAGTCTCTGCAGAAAGCCCCTGTGATAGGGCGATAACACAGGAGCTCAGCTGGAAGACAGGGAGAAAGTGTGGCCACAGCAATGCAAGTGAAGTGTGGCACTCGCTGTTAGTAGCTCTGGAGGGAACTCAGACCAGTGTATACTGAAATGCATGGACACATAGGCTAACATGGAGGGGTGCAGGAAAAAAAACAAAAAAAAACACCAGGTGCCCCTAAAACGGCAGTAAAAACGTTCAGTGTAACTATGGGACCACTGTGAAGTTTTGACTATCGCACATTACGTAAAGTAGGTACACATTTGCCCTATGAATTGTCCACAGGATGGAGTACCTGGAGGGGAGGGGGTGGGGTGGGGTTGGTTTTCAATGGGTTATGGTTTAACCTGTTTTTTTCTTTTTGTTACTCCCGCCCTGCATGGCATGGCTGCCTTTTGTCTTGTCTTTTCTTGATTATATGTTTTCCAAAAACTTTAACAAACATAAATTAAAAAAAAAAAAACAAAAAAAAACGTTCAGTGTACATGAGGCCTAAAGGTTAAAAAACATTAAAACACACCCAGCCAACAAAAATGATTCATGCTTTCTTAAGGCACTTGGATCCATCATAATGATCGCAATGGCAATCGCACATTGATCAGCGCAGACAACTGACCATGTTGACCAATGAGAAACGCTATCAAGGCTTCTTCTTCCTGTAAGGTGTTCCAGAAGAAAGAAGCACTTCTCACTTGCCTTTGCAAACATTATGTTGGGTACTGTATGGTGAATAGTGAAGTAGGGACTGCTATACCAGCAGCACGGCTGTGTGCTTCGGGGTCTGGAAGGGTGGCAAGGATATTTGGATGATTTTTAAGGAAACGGTGAACTTACCCTTTAACCACTTCTCGCCGACCTGGCGCATATATGCCTTTCGGCGGGTGGGCTTTAACTCTGAGCGGCCCTAGGTAAACACTTTACTGTGCTGAAAGTGTGCTCCCAGCACAGTAATGAATAGGTACCGGAAAGCTCCCGATGCATACTTGCCATTGGGAGCTTTCCGATCATGTGACTGCCAATCATAGCAGTCGCATGATCAAAATGAATGCCTCCGCCTCCCAGAATTTCGATCCACTTAAAGGGCTGGGAGGCAGTGGCGGGAAGAGTTAAATAAGATTTACTGATTGCAAACCCTAAAATTTTACAGCAAGTGGGGTCTTTTGGCAGAAGAGAATTAATCATTTTCTTCTACCATAAAACTCTCTTACTTACCTGCTAGCGATGTTTTTTCATGTGTGCATTGACTATGGCACCAACACTCAACATCCATGAAAAGTTCTAACAGCTTTAAATAAGCCTAAATCTATACCTCATTGCTGTTCCAAGTACATCCAGAATTTTAGCCCTGAGGAAGGGCAGGCATTTCCCCCAAAATGTGTTGACTTCAATAAACTTCTCAAATGGACCCTTGTGTAAGACTATCTTTTGTACTGGGCACTCCTTTATACCCATCAAAGTGGCATCTGTAAGGAGTCAGACACCAAGATGACTCCAGAGCACATGTGCAAGAGTTACATCATCAGTGCCTGGCCAATGGGTGAAGTAAGAAAATGGTGGGTGCAGAAGAAGAGGAGAGGACATGGTATGGGCAGGAAAGGATGCTTGACCTCACATCTCCGAAGGACAGTACACCCAAAGGTAAGTGTGTCATAACGTGCTCTGCATACCTGCACATTATGGTAAATGCAGAGACGGTTGAATTCCACTTTGTAGTTTACACGGAATTAGTAACCAAACTTCTGGTTTACAGAAAATAACAAATCTACGATTATTTACATATTAAAGTTTTAACATCACACCAAACAAAACCGAGAATTTGTAAATGACCCTAGTAATTTCACCTTAAGTTGGCAGAGACGTAAATGGTATTACACGTCCATACGTCTCGTGCAATACTGTGTGAATGGAAACCCACATGACAGGAAGCCTCTACACTCCAGTTCGTAGGAAAGGACGGGTATGGTACAGGAGAGGAGAAGAAGACGTGGGTGGTAAAAGAATGAAGTGGG
>BLSH010266822.1:1896039-1910819 GCA_018402905.1 Glandirana rugosa | reverse complement strand
TGCTTGACCTCACATCTCCGAAGGACAGTACACCCAAAGGTAAGTGTGTCATAACGTGCTCTGCATACCTGCACATTATGGTAAATGCAGAGACGGTTGAATTCCACTTTAATGATCCCAGTAAATGTTTAAGAGCCAAAACAAACCACACTACAATTTTGAAATTATACATTTATTAGCATCTAAACAATAAAAGACATTTGGTCTTCAAACCAATGATTAAGGCACATTTGATGATTGGCTAAATGGCAGTAGACAATTACATTGCATAGTCTGTTAGAACAAGCACATTTTTGGATTACGTCATCATTTGGCTAATTGGGCTGGCAGTGAACTGCGTAATTGTGGCACCTCAGTCGAATAATTATCAGTCCAAAATCTGCACACAGATTCATGTTGTGCATGAAAGTGTACCTGGGACTTAATCATGGAAGCCATTAAATGGACAAACAACATTAACGTGTATATAACCCCAAAAATGATAATGTAATATATTGCAGCTTATCAATCCTTCGATGTGGTGGTTGCATTAATTTTCCTATTTCAGTCTATCATTCCCTTATTTACACCTGGTGATTCTGCCAGTAACACGCTTCCTGTTAGGGTGGCAACGCTTAATCACCCTACTGTATCTATGGAGAAGCAGCATTGTTGCTCGCTCCTGATTTGGACTACAGAACACCACATCCCTCCTCATCTCTCCATAACCCAGGGTGAAGAAGACGTTCTGTAGCCTACACAGGGAAATTGGAAAGTGCAGAGAATTCAGTGCAGCAGAGGCAGAGAGCACAGGAAGTTAAAAGCTCACTTGGTTTCTGGCAGGATTCATTTTTTTTCTTTTTACACTTATTGAACAGATGTATCAAGACTCTTAAAACATTATATTGAACAGAACAACAAACAAAAAACTCCACACTGTGGAGTGATAATCAAATCAACTAATCCTGTGTGTTAATTTTTCAATTATTGTCACGGCTGCCACTGTACATTCACCACTTCCTTACTGGGCACTTAAACCCCCCTCCTGCCCAGACCAATTTTCAGGTTTCAGCGCTGTCGCATTTTGAATGACAATTGCGCGGTCGTGCGGCGTTGTACCCAAATAAAATTGATGTCCTTTTTTCCCCACAAATAGAGCTTTCTTTTGGTGGTATTTGATCACCTCTGCGGTTTTTACTTTTTGCACTATAAACAAAACCAAGAGCGACAATTTTGAAAAAAGAACAATATTTTTTACTTTTTGCTCTAATAAATATCCAAAAATAAAAAATAAAATAAAAATTATTCATTGGGTTTGGCCGATTTATATTCTTCTACATATTTTTGGTAAAAAAAATCGCAATCGGCGTTTATTGATTGGTTTGCGCAAAAGTTATCGCTTCTACAAACTATGGGAATTGATTTATGGTGTTTTTATTATTATTTTTTTTTTTACTGGTAATGGCGGCGATCTGCGATTTTTATCAGGACTTTGATATTGGGGCGGACATGTCGGTCATTTTTGACACTTTTTTGGGACCAATGACATTTATTCAGCAAACAGAAATTTAAATGTCCACTGATTACTGTATAAATGTCATTGGCAATGAAGGGGTTAACCTGCAGGGGGCAGTGAAGGGGTTAACAATGTTCCCTGGGAGTGTTCTAACTGTGGGGGGATGGGTTGGCCGGGACATGACAGATCTAACTGATCCCAGTGACAGGGATCAGTAGATCTGTTTGTCCCCCTCTCACAGAACGGGGAACCGCCGTGTTTACATTGGCGGTTCCCCGTTCTACAGCTCTGTAGGCGATCGCGGGTCAGGAGCGGACATCGAGTCCGCCCGACCCGCGGGCACACCCACGCAGCGTGCACGCGCGCGCCGCCGCCCAGTGCGCGCAGGGGGCGTGTAAAGGGGCGGACGTCCACCCGGATATTCAGATCCGCGCTGTAGATGTCTTTCGTCTATAGCGCGGATCTCTAGTGGTTAATGGATCTTCCAAATACGAATATAAAGTGCCCATAATTAATTTTAAAAGTAGCACTGTGAAAAAATAGGAATTACTAATAAAAATGTAATTTGTGTACAAAAAAGATATAAAAAATCCGTTAAATATTATAAGTATCTCAAAATTTGATACAACCTAAAAAGTTCATATATAAAGTCTATATAAAAGTACACCCAGTGTATTCTTCAGTGATAATTACACCTGTGTGATGCAGAGAGCTTCCAATGGTACAGTAAACAAATCACCAAAAAAATGTATCAAAACATTCTCGAGCTGCTAACATTGCTTAAAAACATAACAAGCATTTCCAATGCAAATCACATTTAGCGCTTTACATCTCACCACTGGCTGGTACTAATATTTCCCGTCCTGGTGTCTCCTCTAGTCGCACGTGTAGCCACACCCCAACGCGTTTCGTCATTTCCGAATCATAACAGGGGAACCCCCCGTGGTTTACTCGCTTCTGTGGATTGATTGTTGAATACCTGCCCTGGAGTTAATGTGATTTGCCTAATTTGCCAACCATAGGAATGGGAGGCATTTAGAGCTGGTGAGTTTTTTTACCTGAAGGGGAGAGAGATCACGGGGAATGCACACAGGAGGTGTTGTGTGGAGATTTATATAAAGGAGAACTGCACTGAATTTAAGCTAAAGAGCAGCATAACACGGGTATAATTATCACTGAAGAATACACTGGGTGTAATTCTATATGGACTTTATATATGGACTTTTTAGGTTGTATCAAATTTTGAGATACTTATAATATTTAACGGATTTATATATATTTTTTGTACACAAATGAAATTATTATTATTATTATTATTAATTCCCATTTTTTTCACAGACCAAAATGGAGCAACTAAAAGAAGTTCAATGTTAGGGTTTCCATCCACTTTAAGCCTATCTGGTCTCCAGCAACTGGTGTCATCCCCGGAGCTTGCTATATATTGGTATAGGTAATAAAAAGGCTTCAAGCCTTATAGGTTTGTAGTCTTACAAGACGAGCGGTAGGCTGCGTAGGCCAATATTGGCTATTACTACGATGTGACCTATGCTGTAATAATGCCACCACTACGTATCGCTGACTAAATGGTGGCCACAAATTTGACATTTCTTCTGAAGTAATTCCATTCCTTTTTGGTACATCTCTAAAAAGGGCCACCAGCGATTTCCAATACATGCTGATGTAGACAGTGACTGCATCATGTGACTTAAGCTGGCCATACAATGAGTGAATTTTAGCTGGTTCCCAATGAACCTGCCAAGGTTCGAACAGTGGGTTGGCCCTGTCGGCACCACTCCACCCAACATCCTTTAGAGATTAAAGGAGCCAGGTGGAAAATTGGCAGCCAAGCAACACCTGCATTCACTCGGGTCTGGCTGTTGGAATGCAAGAGCCCCAGCAGGTGGTTTGTCCATAGTCCATGCTTCGCCCATGGGTGTATGGCCAGCCTAAAGTGGAACTAAGCCCTCCTATCCTTTACAACCAAGGAATAAGCCTTCTTAGCCTCTGTCTGATCTGCAGTTGTCATGGTGCTGAACATGTGATCAGTATGGCACGGGCCTTTTGAAGCCTTAACAGTACGGTTGAGAGTTTCACAGCATGCCTGAGCAACCAAATCACATTTCAATGCTTGGGTCATTTTATAAGATGCGTTCCAATTGGTTGCTGTAAGTTACTGCACTTTTCCATCTGCTTTCTTAAAGTGGTTGCCAACCTGTGACAACCACTTTAACCTACAGGTAAGCCTAGAATAAGGCTTACCTGTAGGTGCCCTGCATATCTCCCAAACCTGCACGGTTCTGGAGATATGCAGTGTTCTGCATGTGCCGACGTCATTTCGTCACATGCGCAGTGAAGAAGCGGCCTCCGTGCCATTTCTCCACTGAGACCGTGCTGTGACTGGCAGCTCCTGTGCGCATGCGCGGGAGTGAAGTAATGCGACTCTGGCCACTCACAGAGCCAGAGTTGCGGCCCCAGAAGGAAGAGGGGCATTAGATAGACGCCACCAGCACAGGGGACAGTGCAGGTAAGTGGCACATAATGGGCTACTATGCGATGCATAGTAGCCTATTATGCTTCTAATTTACAGGGGTATGTAGAGGAAGTAAACCCAATCTGGGTTTACTTCCTCTTTAAATATTCTCAATTAAAACATTCTTAAAGCAAAAAAATGGTTAGATGTAATAACAAGTTTAAACAATTTGAAGGATGGTTATACAGCTTTAAGTGCTTCTACGGGTTAGTTAGTATAGTGCAACTGATAATACAAACATGATGTACTACAAATGATTAACCCTTTAAAAATACAAAGGACAGACACACAAATGGCTTTTACTGGGTCTAGTTTTGCATGTAGGCCATACCTGATAGTAATCAGGCCAGAAAGATAATCAACCATGGAAAGCAAAGATCCAACCTACATGGGCAGAGAGATTAGGAAATGTGTGGGCAGGAAGTGCGGTCAAGTTCACAGAACAGCTACACGGCCCCGCCGTATTAAATGTCTTGGAACAAATTAACTGAGCAATCATTTAACTGTGTACCCGCCAGCACTGGTCCAACCTTGTTTGCCTTAACAAGGGACTCCTGGCAGATATAAAAGATACAAATAACGCAGCTCAGTGTCTTTGATTACAATTTTATAAAATGCAAGCAGTGTAAATCCCTGAATTTGACTTGGTATTAGCCTCACGTACAGCAGAGTTCAGATTAGGAGGAGAAATAGCACAAGGAGCCAAACAGTTGTGTCGATGTGCTATCAAGGAGCATGTGGATAGGAGGAGAGAGCAGAGTCCCTGCCTGCTTTCAAAGGCTAGAGATGAGTTTGTACCTGGTAAATCAGTCAAATGAAAAAAATCTTTACTGGCTACATAGAAGTCACATCATAAGTATGCTAATGCGTTACGGCTCATGGTGCTACGAGGAAGGCTGCTACAGCTGAAATGCGTTAGTGTACTTGTGATGTGACTTATATGTAGCCAATAAAGATTTTTTCATTTGACAGATTTACCGGGTGTCGGCTCATCTCTACTATGGATTTTCTATTCGAGTGTGGGAATACTCTGCTTTGAGCACCAGTCTCCAGCCACGAGGGACTGCGAGGGTAGTTGAGCTGGGGTATTGTTTAACGTTTTGCTTTCACAGACTCAGGGAGGAACAAGATCTGTAAGTGGTAATTGCAGTAGAGAGAAATCAAGTCTAGCAGACAGGGCCAGGCATGGGGCAGGAACTGATATGAATGCAAAGCGATGCGTAATTTGCCTGCACTATATAAATACCTTTAATATATAAGCTGTAGTGTACTTTTTGTTAATTGTTAGCCTGCAGCAAAAAATATATAAACTAGCTTTTGCTGCAATACTCATCTTCAGTCTGTAGCTGTGCCCTGCAGTTTTCTCCTGCCACTAGATGCCCTCAGTCCTTTAGGCTAAATGATGGCCAGCATCCTACAACCCGCTTGCTGGGAGCCTAGGCCAACCTTTCTCAATCTTTTTAGTCCCAGAGGAGCCCTTGAAATAATTATCAAATCTCAGGAAACCCTTGGTAAGATTAGTCCATCAGGGGTCATTGGGAAAATGTCCTTTAGGTTTGTGGTGGTTAGACCCCTTTCACACTGAGGCGATTTTCAGGCCCTTTCATGCTAGAAAAAAAAAGCACCTGAAAAGCTTGTGAAAACCTATTTCCATTAAAATCAATGAATGCTTACACACTAGGGCAGTGAAACAACGCCCTTCTCCATTGAACTTCAGTGTGAAAGGGGCCTAAGTCCTACAACCCACTTGCTTGGGACCTCAGGTAAGATTCAGTGGCGGTTGATGGTTCTCTTTTGGGGTGGACGGTAAACAACCACCCCCCCACCCCGGCTCCCTCTCGGTCGGGTTACCCGCACCCCCTCCCCTCCGGGGGTCTTGTGGTCGGTCATCGACGGTTGCGGGGCAGGCAGCGCTACTACGGGCAATGGGCGGGCATTTCCTCCTCCTCTGCATCACAGAGGTTTCCACCGTGCGTCTCCTCCCTCCTCTTCCTAGGCGTCGAAAAGGATCGCCTGTCCTTTCAGCCAACTGGGTGACGGTCTCAGGACCCGCTTCCTGATTGGCCGGGAGGATGATCAGTGTGAAAATAGCGAATCTTCATTTGCTTTTGTCACACAATTGGGTGGGCTCAGAGCGCAGTGCTCTGCTGTTTGAGCCCACCCTTTTTTAAAACCTATTAGAGCCTCTGGCTCTAATCATGTGCTTAAAAAAGAAAAAACACCCCCCCCATTGGAATCCATGCGTCTGGTGCCCTGCGTGTAGATTAGGGGGCCGGATGCATGGATGGGGAAGCGGCGCCCGTGCGTCCCTAATGGATGGGCCGCCACTGCTAAGATTAGTCCATCAGGGGTCATTGGGGTAATTTGTGGTGTTAAGTCTGAAGAATGCTACCCTTAGAGAGGTGGCCAGAATGACACCATTGCAGTCATGCCACTGGCTCTGCCAAGTGCCATTGGGCCTGGAATTACGCAGGCACCATCAGAAGGGAGGACAATTGGCCACAGCTTGAGGAACCCCTAGCCAACCCTGGAGGAACCCTAGTTGAGAATGACTGGCCTAAGCTGTTATGGACCTGCCCACTGGGGACCTAGGCTCAATTAAGAATGCTGCTGAGAGAAGCACCATGTCATTACATGGAAGAGGACCTATAATGGCACAAGACCGGACTAAAGACATCTAGAAAAGGGGCACGTATGAGGGTTTAAAAATTTAAGGAGGGGGGGTGATTGGTGCTCCAAGGGGGAGGCAAGACGAAAGTTGAGCTGTAACATAATTAGCTACACAAGAGATGTGAGAATGTGATAGAATTGGTTCCAGCATTTCCCAATGTACCCTGACATGCTACGTGGTAGTTGAATCCCATAATACACAGCAATGGACTAGTTCAGAAATAGAGTGGAACAAGCTAATCATAATATTTAAATTTACAAAAATTTTAGCAACTGCATTTCACTGGAAGCAATTGAATGGTAATTGCCTAATAGCTTCTACCACAATTTGCCTTTTTCCCTGCTTAACCCCAACACAGGCCATTCGTATTTATAGGGCTGCACAGTGGAGGACTTTAATGCCAAGCCACATCCAGCGTTCCTTGTTTGTGTTGGGAGCGCACTCAATCAATGCCCCCAGGATAGTGATTGCACTCCCTTGGCGCCCCCAGCACACTGATCGCGGTACAGTTTACGACCTTGTGGGGTGCACTCTCAATTACGTGATCACCAATGACAGTGATCACATGACCGGGAAGTCCATGCAACTCCTCCGGCATTACAAATTTTTGCAAGGGCCGGCTGGAAAGTGTTAATAAGCATACATGACTCTTTTTACGATTACAGGCATGCAAATCCCAGTCATTCTAATAAAATATTTAATACTGCTCAACATGGATTAGAGATTTAGGAATAAAAAGAAGTAGAAGGCTTAAATCATTGCATCGCTCGGCTAACCTGATATTATAAGACAAAGCAGGAAAATAACCGAAGGGGAAGTGTCCTTGTAATGTTTCTGAGATATACATGTGCATGTGATCAGCCTATGAACTGACTGTCATTATATAAATTGGGAAAAGACATGAGGGGGAAGTTCTGGCCCCAAACTTCCACAAGTTTCTAAAATGCTTAAAGTGTATAGGCAGCTTTTTAGTTATCGAATTTATAAAAGGGTGCAGCCATACTGGTTCATGGCATATGCAGGCTCTGCTTCTAAGTTGTGCCTTGCTGATCCTGTTCTCACTGCAAGTCTTCGATTACAGGGTCTGAGTAATTGAGAAAACAAACTCCTTACTGTCTCTAATTATACAAAGCAGCCTTCTTCCTTTCCAATAGGCATGGTAGTTAGACTATCCCAATCCACTGTGGTATCAGATTGGACAATGAAGGAGCAGAAGAACCTTGATAAGGTCATCACTCTGCCCTCCTCCTCTGTAAGCATGTTCAAGTGACTGCTAGCACCATGCAAAGCAAAAGAATCTCATTGGCTTGTAGTGTTGGCTCTCCCTCACTCGGTCTAAGTCACCAACCTTTTTTACTCTAGGGAAACCCTTGAAATAATTTTCAGGTCTCAGGGAGCCGCCAGTGGGAAGAACGCCCCTTACATTGGTGGTCAATGGGAAGGATGCCCCCTTACGGTAGAGAATGGAATGCCTCCATTAAAACAGCAAGAAAGATCAATGGTGTAATGCTGCTGGCTCTGCCCCTAACAACCTCTGGAGGAATCATATGATTCTGTTAAACCCTGGTTGAAAATTCCTGGTCTAAGCCCTGCCCTGCAGAGGATTCAGAGAGGCTGATATATTCATATACATTTGAAGACGCCCTGTCACCTTTCCGATTCAGGGCAAAAGAACAGTGTCTGTTTAAATCTCATCCTTTGGGCAACCTTATATTGACCTCTCCAGCACTCTCTTGCCACCACAAAATACCCAGTACTTCCAGGTATGGGAGCATGGCACCTCCCATGATGCAGAGTTAGAGACTAACAATTGGCATGCTGACAAACGATGAAAGGATTGTCCCTGGTGAAATTGGGGTCACCCAAAATGAGAGAACCATGCACTGATAAGCCAAAAAAAGAGCACCAAATGGGCATTTCAAAAGTCAAAATCCTTTACTGGTATCACAAGTGTCAACAGTAAAAAAAAAAAAAAAAAGGCAGCCAACACGTTTCAAGGGCCAAAAATCCTCCATCAGGGCTCAATGCAGCAAACATATCTACAGGACTCCAAATAAAAGGTCCGTGGTGGAAATGAGCAGAACTAGGACAAAAGCCAGGATGGTCAGTAGCATGAAGATTGCATGTTTTATTGTCAGCATGTCTAGCTGCTGCTGTTCACACCTCTCACACCATATCAGCTCCCCAGGATAGCAGGCTAGGATTGCTTAATTGTTTAGTCCCTGATGAAGGGAGGTTTTGGCTGCTAAAATGTGTCAGATGCCTTTTGTTTTCCTGTTGTCACTTGTGATATCAATAAAAGATGTTGGACTCTTGAAATGACCATTTGGCGCTCTTTTTGGGTTATCTATAGGACTATTTCTTTAATGGCCAAGGCTATTTACTTGATGCATAACTGAAATATATGATGTTTAATTATTTGACGGCAGCTTTTGCTTATGAAATGCCAGCCAGGTGTCAAGTGAAGTCTAGGAATATAACATCATCACAGTATAATTAGCACATGACCAGAGCGGATTGCTGTAACATAATGGATGGAGGGCAAAGTTCTCAGCTTGTATCAGCATGTACTACATACATCACATCGAGGTGGAACTCCACCTTTATGTAAATTTGACTGAAGACATGGATTAGGAAATGCTTGTTCCAAAAATAAGACATTCAAATTTGTTTTACTGGATGACAACTGATGAGTGTTGCATTCAAATGATTCATATGACTGCGATATGTACTTTTGACTTTTCATTCCTTTCTAAATCATGTACTTCGTTCATGCTGTCATCAGTCACTAATGATGATTTTGGGTTCAGCCAAACCTGAATGTAAGCTATCGTTTCTGAGCCAATGAGATTCCCTGCCCCACAGCTGCATGTACACAAAGGGGCGAGAATGCTCAAGACATCATGGACCTACTATGACCGCATGGCTATAGTAGGTCAATGACATAGACCAAATACGGTCACATGGCCATAGTAGGTCAATGACATAGACCAAACATGGTCACATGGCCATAGTATGTCAATGACATGGACCAAATACAGTCACATGGCCATAGTAGGTCAATGACATAGACCAAATACGGTCACATGGCCATAGTAGGTCAATGACATAGACCAAATATGGTCACATGGCCATAGTAGGTCAATGACACAGACCTAATATGGTCAGATGGGCCATATTAGGTCAATGTAATTGACCTAATATGGTCACATGACCATAGTCAATCAATGATATTGACCTAATATGGTCCATGTGACCATATTGGGTCAATTATGTCATGAGCATCCGTATCCCTTTGTGTGCATGCAGCTGCAGGGTGGGGTATCCCCCATCCAAAGCTATTTGGCTTGGCACTGACAACTGCTTTCCTAGTTCGGCTGTACATGGATTCGGAACGAACCCGGAACTGAACCCAAGCTCATCCCCATTTGTCACCACTTGATTCCCATATAAATGCCAGGGTCTATATGTGAAATAATCACGGCTGTCTGAAAATTTCAAGTGTGTTTGATCAATTATGCTTCCAAATTTTGTAGCCTGATGTCTAGGTAAAATATATACCTGTTGATCTGCTAGAAAACCAGTGAGCTCCTACCTTCTGGTGGTGGTGAGCTGACAACACTGATTCTGGTACATGGATCTCAATCAGCATTGTCAGAACTGCCCAGTTGTTTCCAGGCCACAAAACACCACCCATGCTCTTCATCTCATGGCCAGCACTGTGCGGCATGATTGTAGGCATTCACTGTGTGGCATGATTGGGAGTTCTCCTAACAGCCTTGTGCATCATGGCCAGCACTGTGTGGCATGATTGGGAGCCCTACTACTGGCCTTGGGTATCATGGTCAGCACTGTACAGTATTATTGGGAGCCTTCCTACCAGCCTCGGGCATCATGGTTAGTCCTTTACGCCATGATTGGGAGCCTTCCTATTGGCCTTGGGCATCATGGTCAGCACTCTGTGGCATGATTGGGAGCCTTCCTACAGTTCTTGGGCAGCATGACTGGGAGCCTTCCACCAATCTTGGGCATTATGGTCAGCACTTTACAGCATAATTGGGAGCCCTCCTACTGGCCTTGGGCATCAGAGCCAGCACTGTGTGGTATGATTGGAAAACCTACAACCAGCTTTAGGCATCATGGTTAGCAATGTACGGCATGATTGGGAACCCTACTACCAGCCATGAGCATCATGGCCAGCACTGTGTGGCATGATCAAGAGCCTTCCTACCAGCCTTGGACATCACGGTCAGCACTGTGTGACATGACTTGGAGTGCTTCTACTGGCCTTGAGCTTCACAACCTATTTGAAGAGCTAGCTCCTACCGGCAATAAGGAAATAACATGTGTTTTGATACATTTCCATTAATTTGAGAGGAATACACATACGGGTGAGGACACATAGGTATGGATTGGCCTTAGTCTTAAATAATGACAACAATAGGTTGCGCCAAGGTTTAAATTTGTAAATAGAATTCCTGACTCTTCCCAGACGTGAACTCTGACATAGATATTTGTGGATAATGTCAGCATTATGAGCTCCTTTATGATAAATACTTTATTTTTTATAAATATATTTTTACTGGTCTTGTAATGTGTTGGAGTACAGGACGGTATAATCAGCAGGGATTTCTCAGCCAACATCGCACCTCTGCTCTGCCCTATCCTGCAAGCGCTGTGAAAATTGCTATTGTGCTGCTTCCAGACACCTCCATGTCTCACAACAATCAGCCGGTTAACCCCTCTGCGTCCAACCGCTCACGCGGAAATCACCCCGGGGCCACACCTGAGCCTGCTCGTCTAGGCTGTGATATCCAATGATGAAACACAGACACAATGGGAGCTGTGTGTTTAATACCTGGGAGGGCAGTGCACTTGTGTAACCTGATGCCGAGCTCTGGCTGGTAATTAATATCTTCCCCACAACTGCTAAATTAACTCTTTGTTTTAACTTATTGCATGCTGGAAATCAGCGCTGATGCAGTGAATATGAGAATTCACTTTAGCACTTGCACTCATCCCTTTGTGTAGCAAAGTAGCTGCTGAAGTTCACAGATTTTACCAGGAATGTAAGATGCAATGGCAAATTTCACATGCAACCCCACCTTGTGGTGAAATCAGGTATTGCTGCATGGCTATGTAAATGCAATGGTTGTTTATGGTTTGTTATAGGTGAAAAAAACTGCAATGGCAACAAAGACAAAAATAAAAAAGTTAAAGTGGTTTTAAAAGCTCAAGGTATATTGCCTTCATGCATTTTATGCATGAAGGTAAGAAACCTTCTGTGTGCAGAAGTTCTCTCTAAAACTAACCTGAGCCCTATCTCAATTCAGCGATGTGCACAAGAACCTCGGCTCTCCTGGGTCTCTCCCTCATTGGCTGAAACAGGAGAGGTATCCATTGGCTCCCAATACTGTCAATCACAGCCAGTGAGCCAATGAGGAGAGGGCAGGGGCGGGGCCGAGCCATGCTCCATATGTGAATGGACACACAGAGCAGAGGCTTGGAACGGGTGCCCCCATAGCAGGCCAGCAAGGGACCCAAGAAGAGGAGGTTATGTGCAAAATCCCTGTACAGAGCAGGCAAATATGACATGTTTGTTATTTTTAAGCAAAAAAAATATCTACCTTTAATATTACTTTAATGCCTATGTAATTGTTCTGGCCAGTAGTCAGCACTAATGCCTTGCAGTACTGGGGTACTCGGTTCGATTCCTGGTTGGGACCCTATCTGCATGGAGTTTGCATTTTCTCCCTATGCTTATCTGGGTTCCTTCCCGGCAGTGGCAGTCGCTCTATTGGGGCGCAGCCCCCCTAATCCATGCGCCCGGCCCCTAATCTACATGCAGGGCAACGGACGCATGGATTTCAATAGGTTTTTTTTCTTTTGAAGTGCATGATTAGAGCCAGAGATTCTAATTGGCTTAAAAAATGGGGGGCTTGGGGCACAGAGCACTGCGCCCACCCAGTTGTGTGACACAAATTAATATTCGCTAATATCTTTATGCCTCTCCTCCTGGCCAATCAGGAAGCAGGTCCTGAAGCCCGATTGGCCGAGAGTCTTAGAACTCCCAGCCATTCGGGTCTTAGGACCCACTTCCTGTTCGGCCAGGAGGAGAAGTAACGGTCTGGCAATGGGCGGTCGTGGTAGTGCGAGTGAGGGGGGCAAAATATTGAGCACCGGCCGCCACTGCTTCCCGGTATGTTTCCTTTATGAGGCTTGTGCATCATATAGTCACTGGATTTGGGACTTATTTGGACAGTCATACAGGAGTAGATATACTTTAAAGTGGTTGAAACCTCAGATATAAAATATGAACAAAGCATACCCCTCTATAGCGTGTACTGGTCTCAATCCCAGGGCACTGTGTGCCATATCTTGAGTCACCTCCTGACACTCCCGGACACCAAGAGAAAAAAGTTGACAGGAGAGGGAGCTCCAGCACACAGCCTGTGATTGACAGCTGAAGCTGTGTTTCTGTGTGCTTTAGGCAGAGGGGGTCCCTTCTCTCCAATCAGCTATCAGAGCTCTCCTCACTGAGCTCTGCAGTGTGGAATTTCAGCTCTCCACCCCCCGTTTTCTGGCTCAGACAAGCTTTATAATTTCTGGCCTTGGAACAACTGTAAACAGGTGAAACAGGTACAACTTACAGCGGAGGATTTGTTTCACCTCTATATCACCAGTCACTTCACAGGATATATATAAGGGTTTACAACCACTTTAAATTGCATTTTATCCGCCACAGGAGAGTTCTGGTATGTGTATCTGCTGCAGGTCAACAATAAAACATGAGCGATGAATGTCTGTTGAGATGCACTCTGAATGCCTTTACACTGCATTTGAAGTGCTTTTCTAATGTGGTTTCCTTTGACGATAGTAATACCCATGCAAAGTGTACCGAAATCACCAAACAAAAAGATATCAAAGAAAACACTTGCAAGGCATTACTTTTGAAGAACGTTCTTCACATTGTCTCCAAGGCCTGCAAGAAAGTCAGTGTGAATGTGTTCTGAAGGTATCCACTGATCCTGATATAATACTAATCACTGACAACCTTCAAACAATCATATATTGGCCTCACTTGCTGTGCTGAATTTTTTTGGGATGACCACCATTCTTCCCCCAGGTTAAGGCAGGTCCCATTGATCTCTTCTCTGTGCCCCCATGCTTAAAGCGCATCTAAACCTAAATATAAAAATGTAATACATGGTAGCTTATCATCCCTGTGGCTCTGTTCACACCGTGCGTTTCCACTCGGCACCTGTAGGACAGTCTATTCATTTCAATGGGTTGCCTTATGTGTGAGAAACCCTCCAAAGAAGCACCTGACCCCTTTAAGAATATGCTTAAAGCGCATCTAAACCTAAAAACAAAATGTGATATATGGTAGCTTATTATCTGAGGCTCTGTTCACACTCATCTCCACTTGGCGTGTGTAGGGCAGCCCATTTATTTCAATCGGTTGCCTTAAGTAACACTCAAAAGAAGCACCTGACCGCACAGAAATGAATGTGGCTGCTGTGTGCGAAAACACGCACGTTTGCAGATACGTGGGGGTGGCATTAGGAATTTATTTCAAATAACTCTATCACTGGTATGAGCTATCCAGCAAGTTAAATCCCCCCTATAGTCATCTTTGCTACAGTTGTTCTATTGACTTTAACAATTGAGAAACTTTGAGCTCCACCAATGTGCACTATAATAAGGGCCCCAACTAAGCCGGCCAAGCTAAATCTTTATTTTCACTGTTCCCATTAGGAATGAATGGCACCGCTGCGTCTGCAAAAGGGCAGTGTTTTTCTATGCGATGCGGCAAAGCATGCAATTTTGCGTGTCTTCCCACAATGCACAAATGGTGGCTTCATTTGTTTTAATTTTTCAGGCTAAGAGCATTGTCAGCAAGTACAGAAAATATCTGTCATTTAGTGATGGGCTCGGGCGTGTTCTGATCGAACCCACCAGGAAGCCACCGCTGCACATCGTCAATCATAGGCAGTGAGCCATTTTCCGACCGGCAGCTGCACATACGCGCGCTGCCTATGATTGGCGGTGTGCAGTGCTGACTTCCTGGCGGGTTCGATCAG
>BLSH010266822.1:1876734-1896029 GCA_018402905.1 Glandirana rugosa | reverse complement strand
AAAAGAAGCACCTGACCGCACAGAAATGAATGTGGCTGCTGTGTGCGAAAACACGCACGTTTGCAGATACGTGGGGGTGGCATTAGGAATTTATTTCAAATAACTCTATCACTGGTATGAGCTATCCAGCAAGTTAAATCCCCCCTATAGTCATCTTTGCTACAGTTGTTCTATTGACTTTAACAATTGAGAAACTTTGAGCTCCACCAATGTGCACTATAATAAGGGCCCCAACTAAGCCGGCCAAGCTAAATCTTTATTTTCACTGTTCCCATTAGGAATGAATGGCACCGCTGCGTCTGCAAAAGGGCAGTGTTTTTCTATGCGATGCGGCAAAGCATGCAATTTTGCGTGTCTTCCCACAATGCACAAATGGTGGCTTCATTTGTTTTAATTTTTCAGGCTAAGAGCATTGTCAGCAAGTACAGAAAATATCTGTCATTTAGTGATGGGCTCGGGCGTGTTCTGATCAAACCCACCAGGAAGCCACCACTGCACATCGTCAATCATAGGCAGTGAGCCATTTTCCGACCGGCAGCTGCACATGCCTATGATTGGCGGTGTGCAGTGCTGACTTCCTGGCGGGTTCGATCAGAACACGCCCGAGCCCATTATTACTGTTAATGTTGCCAGAAATGCCCTGCCCTTGTCACTTCCTGTGAGCTATAAATTCGTAATTTCTTGTGTAAACTACTAATGCTTGAAGTCCAGCCTAGCCTGTATGACAACCATGGCTCCCTATATATAAACAGTCAAGGAGGGAGCGTGGCCACCCAGGGACAGGAAGTGTCTTATTCGCAGGATCACCAGGTGAAAATAAAGGGACAAAAGCCTGTAGTCCAAATCCGGAGAAAGCAGCCTTGGGCGACAATGCTGCTCCTCCATAGATACAGTTGGGTGAGTGAGCGTGGTTACCCTAAGACAGGAAGTGTGTTACTAGCAGGATCTCCTGGTGAAAATAAAAGGAAATAAGCCTATAAAGAAAACTAGCCACCACATCTAAAGGACTATAAGCTACAACATCTTACATCTTGTTTTAGGGTTTAAATACACTTTAAACAAAAATGTTACCTCTATCTCCTGTCTCTGGCCAGGTTAATTTTTGTTTATTTTCCTGCAGATCTGATCTCATCACTATATTGGAAATCTTACTCAACAAGGACTGCAGACAGCAAGTTCAATGTAACAACAAAATAGGGGATGAATTTAAACTATTACACAATATACTGAGTACAGGGAATGATTAATTAACTAAACCAATCTCGAAAAGTAAACATGATAGCATCACATCATCTAGCTAAAGGCTGTACATGTTCTCTTGTAAGAATTTATTAAAGAGTTAGTTCATCTTTACCAAAAAAGCTGCCTATTCAGGTAAGGGGCGCCTGTAGATAAAAACAAACTGTGCAGCTTTAACCAAAGTTGAATAATGTCCTTGTTACAGGTATAGGCCATTGGGTACCCCCTAAAGCCTGGCTGAAAAATTCCCCCACCCCCCGTTTTACCTTGTTGCTAGGATGTTGCTAAGGCACTCCCAGCCGATTCAAACGCCCTTACATGTGCTCATTCTCTAATGCAGTAGCTCTGAGCTGAGGAATGCTGTGATGGAGTCGATATTGGACCACACAAGTGACAGGGTATGAGGGCACAGTCCTGTGATGGTGGGGGTGAGCAGTAACGGCTGGGTGTGTCATAGCAACATCCTAGCAACAAGGCAGGATGAGATGATGCCTGGCATCAGGTTACACAAGTGCACTGTCAACGGGACCTGGCAGATCCCTGGGGTGTATCTGCGCATGTGCGTGTGCAGACACACCGTGAACCCATTAAATCGGCAGACATGTCACGATGTTTCTGCATGTGCTCAAGATCCCACAATCTCTTGAGATGAGTGGCATAGAAATCCCAGGAGGCAGTTCGCAGGAACAGAAATCGCAATGGATCCCAGAGTGAATTGCGGTGTTCCCGGGCATGCGTAGGGTCCGGGTATGTCATCCTCATCTAGGCGAGAATAACGGACCTAAAATTTAGGGGGAAAAAAATTTGCTTTAAAAAAAATTTCAATTATAGGGAGGGGGTAGGATGCAGGGTAAAGCCAAATTAAAAAAGGGCGAAGCTCCGCTTTAACTAATGTGAATGTAAAATATAAATATAAAGCATTGTGTAAAGTGTCTGCACCATATAAGTACTTATAATAAAAGGAAAATTAATAATAAAAAAAACAATGATAAATCCTGATGCCTCAGTAAATTACAAAATGGAAATACAAACTTATAGAAACAGAAGATACTGAAAATAAAGATGCTGCATTGGGGAGTCATTTTTTCGGATGCACAGCTCACTTCCTGTACAGTAATCCCGTAGACCAACTGCCATACTGCCTTCTAACAGCCACTTACACCAGCTTTTCTGAATCCTGATGTAAGGACCTACACATCAAAAACGCTACTTATCACAACTCTACTTACACATGGGAAAATACATTTGATTGGTTAAAAGTAAAAAAAAAAAAATCAATAAAAATGTAAAAGATTACTAGAACAATTGCAGCAATAAATAAATATTAGTTACTTAATAATAATAATATAATACAAGAAATGATTTTGAATTATTGAAAAAAAAAAAAAAAAATTTCTTAATTTTTTTAAGGCTTAACTGCAGGCTGTGTATAAAAGAGACAAATACACGTAGCTCTATTAATAAGTCTTTAAATTAGATGTTCTTTGATGCAAGCACATGAAAACGGATATGAGATCAGCCTTTCGCAATCTCCAATACAGCAGAGCTTAGGCTGAAGTGGGAGGGGCAGGACTGGGAGCCACTCAGATGTGTACAAATAAATACAGTAAAACCTTGGATTGCGAGCATAATTCATACCGGAAAGAGATGCTTGTAATCCAAAGCACTCTTATATCAAAGTGAGTTTCCCCAAAAGAAATAATGGAAACTCAGATGATTCGTTCCACAACCATTTATTAAGTCCTTCAGTTTATAGTTCATATAAAAAGAGCAATGTGATAGGTTGTGTAACCATAAAATGTCCATCTACAAATGGCCGCCTCCACAAGGGGATTGGAAGCAAAATCCAACAGGAGCTACAGAGAAGAGAGGCGCCTCTAAGTGTAGTAATATGGTGACATTGAATTAAGGTACAACATTTAGCAACTCACATGGTTGATGATTAAAACAGGCACATCTAAGTATGCAGGCATGTGGGGTAAAGCTGTCCACATAGACCGTCCTCTGCACTGCCGGCTCTCACCGCTGTCAGTCTGCAATTGTGACCGGGAAGACTACCCTACAGTAGAGCGATCGGAAAGCGTGGCTTGAATCGCTCGTGGAGTGCAGTGTGGAAGGGATGACGCTGATGGCAGTGCAGAGGATGGTCTGTGTGGACAGCTTTACCCCGGATGCCTACATACTTAGATGTGCCTGTTTTAATCAGCAACCATGTGAGTTGCTAAATGTTGTACCTTCAGTAAATGTAACCACATTGCTACACTTAGAGGCGCCTCTCTTCTCTTTTATACCCAGTTGTGACGTGACTCTACTTGAATATCAAGTCAAAATTTATTTAAAAATTTAGCTTGTCTTGCAAAACACTCTCAAACCAAGGTTTTACTGTAAATGAGTTGTGTTAAAAAATTATAAACCAATAAAGTGTTTGATTAATTGATAAAGTCTCTATAGAGTCCATTAAATAAATGCAAATTCTTCATAAACAAATCTTGTGTAGAAATCCATCACCAAGTGCAAAACACCAATAAAGATGTAAGCTTACCAGAACCACCAGACCCTTTAATTACAGAGGGTCAAATGAGCATGTGAATAAATCCCACTTACGCATTCTCCTCAACTGGCCATGGACCTCCAGATCTCCAGCAGTTCCACCACCACACTCCGCATCACCGGTAGAAATGAAGAAAAATAGTGCAATAGTGCAGTAAATTATGAGCGACCGGTTTAGTTCAAAAGAACTCCTGAGAAGAAGTTCTTTCGAACAAAACAGGTCGGGCGAGCAGACTCTTTCAGCTACAGTGATTTGTATGCCTGCTTACACATGATTTCTAAAAGCTGTGGATTTCAATTTTGAATAAGGCCTCATTTATACTGCTGCGGTAAACGTTTTGAGGCATTTGGGTATTTTTTTTCAGTTGTCCCTGAACTGTCCACAGGTTAGTTTCCAGGCAGTTGAGTTTAAAGGCTTTTTTTGGAATGCAAAAAAATGGGTTCAGACGCCAGTTCAGAGACATTTGAAATGCCAAACAGCTTGTAAA
The DNA here is from genome assembly GCA_018402905.1 of Glandirana rugosa. NCBI lineage: Eukaryota > Metazoa > Chordata > Amphibia > Anura > Ranidae > Glandirana > Glandirana rugosa. The sequence goes on along the minus strand of BLSH010266822.1, from coordinate 1,891,752 downwards.
CGCTGCTAAACACGCCTAAACGCGGTAACTCGCGTCTAGAACCGTTTTGTTTACAGGCATTTCTATTCAAAAAAAAAAAAACTGTTTTTTTTAAAAAAACGCTCCTAGACGCAAACGCGGCAAAACGCCACTAAACGCAACATGCAAAACGGCTGTTTTAGACGCCGGATTCTAGCTGTTAAAAAAAAATGTTCAGGGGAGGTTGATATAGCGTCCCGTGTAAATGGAGCCTTAGCGCCCATAATTTACACTTTTCTCAATTTTTCTTCATTTCTACCGGTGATGCGGAGTGTGGTGGTGGAATTGCTGGAGACCTGGAGGTCCATGGGCAGTTGAGGAGAACGCGGAAGTGGGGCTTATTCACATGCTCATTTGACCCTCTGTAATTAAAGGGTCTGGTGGTTCTGGTAAGCTTACATCTTTATTGGTGTTTTGCACTTAATGATGGATTCCTACACAAGAAGATTTGTTTATGAAGAATTTGCACTTATTTAATGGACTCTATAGAGACTTTATCAATTAATCAATCAAAACACTTTATTGGTTTTATTTATTTTTTCACATCATGTATTTCTCACGTTTAGTTGCGGCTACTATTGGACGCTCATAAGCGCAGTATACAGCACCTCACAAAAGTGAGTACACCCCTCAAATGTTTGTAAATATTTGATTATATTTTTTCATGTGACGACACTGCAGAAATGACACTTTGCTACAATGTAAAGTAGGGGGTGTACAGCTTGGACATTTTCACTTAGGGGTGTACTCACTTTTGTTGACAGCGGTTTAGACATTAATGGCTGTGTGTTGAGTTATTTTGAAGGGACATCAAATTTACACTGTTATACAGGCTTTACACTCACTACATTGTAGCACAATGTCATTTCTTCAGTGTTGTCACATGAAAAGATAGAATAAAATATTTACAAAAATGTGAGGGGTGAACTCACTTTTGTGAGATACTGTATACATTTTTCGCTCAGATGTGTAGCAGGTAAATGTATTGTCCAATAAGGGAGAGAGTAGAGGGATGACCTCCTCAGTCGCGTCTCATTACGTTTTCAGCAGACCCTTACTGAACCTTTTTTTTTTTTTTGGAAGAGGAGCCCACGCTTACAAATATATGAAGATTAATTCTCTCTAAATGTCCTCTTTATGTCTTCTGTGGCAAGTAGACAAGCCACTCGCACCCTCTGCTTTTTACAGCACCTCCCTGGCTTGCTTAGGAGACCCCAGCGCACGCATGCTCCCATCCATAGGCACACACAGCACCGAAAAGCCACCCCCGTTGCTCCCTCCCAGCATTTTGACTGACGACAGCAGGAGCCTATGGCTTTGCTGCCTTCAGAACCCCCTTCTACAATTCGGAAGATCAGGGGATCGGCACAGATTGTGGAGGACCTGGTGGTGGTGAACATGGACCGCAGGTGTCTGGGAACATTGGGGGCATTTTTTTACCTTAATGCCTAGCATTTAATACCACTTTAAGCTGAATGGGTCAAGTCACAGTGGCACAGTGACCACAGACTTCGCATTCAGTTGCAGCAAAAATGAATGCTGACTTAAAGTCACCCTCCAGGATCCTTACAGTGGGTCTCCCTCATCTTACTGTCATGACAGCTAGGCCTGTAGTATATACAGCCAAAAAACGTCCAACAGTTCAAAGTCTTATTGATAAAATTGGTTCATAGCAGAAAAAAACACAACACGTTTCGGGGACTCCCCCTTGAGTGGGGATCTGCATTTCTGACTGTGCTTAAATAAACTCAGACACCAGACAGGTCTGTACTCTGCTTTTCTGGTTGGAATAGCTTCAGAAGCTACAAAAGCGCTGACTGAGTTATTTTGCGGAAAGATGAATGCTGACTTGAAGGCATCCACCATGATCATTACAGTGTGTCTAACTGATATTTTTGTCATGGACAACTAGACCTATCATCTATACAGCCAAATGAACTTCCGATAGTCCAAAGTCCTATTGATAACATTGGTTGGTAGCAGGAAAAAAATTAGTTTTGGGAGCCAGACTCCCCCTTAATCAGGGCTCTGCAATCCTAACTGCTTAAATGACCTCAGACACCTGATAGGTCTTATTCAGTAGGTCTCCCTGATCTTATGGTCATGGACAGCTAGGCCTATCATCTATACAGCCAAATAAACATCCAAAGTCCTACTGATAAAATTGGTTCATAGCAGAAATAATGCAACATGCTTCAGGGGGTCAGACTTTCCCTTCATCAGGGCTCAGGAATTTCCACTGTACTTAAGGCTTGGTTTACACTACTGCGACCTAAAAGTTGCGCAACTTTGCCAGGTGATTTGCTGGCGACTCAATGCGACTTGAGTACTACTTTAATGCAACTTTGAAGTGAGGGAGGAGCTACACCACAAGGAATGCCTGTGTAATCTTCCTGTAATGTCAGATGTCTATGGGCACAAGTCGGATAGAAGTCGCCCCTTGAAGTAGTACAGGAACCTTTTCTAAAGTTGGAGCAAGCTCAGTAGTGCTAATTAAGATAGCTCTCATTGACTAACATGGGATTTCACGTGTCATGCGACTTGGGGTCTCACATGTCAAATCCCAAGTCACGGCAGTGTGAACCGAGACTAAATGGGCTTAGATACCCAATAAGCCCGTACCCCATGTTCTTGTGCTGAATAGTTTCAGAAGGCGGTTATACCAGTGTTAACAAGCAGCCGCTGTTTGAGCCCGGCCTACCGTGGAACTGATGCACTTCAAAAGGACTATAGGAAGTTTGTTCCTGGCAGGTGAATGGATGGCTGTTTTTCCTCCCTTAACTGAAATTACAAACACAACCTGAATTGCAGGGCGCAAACAAGATTTCTAATCCCAATTTATGGCTGTTACTCATTTCTCCTTTAATGTTTATCTCAGCAGATGCAGCCTTTAGCCCGTCAGGTTCTATCACAGCTATGTAGGCCATGTTTGCTTTCACACGCCTAATAAAACAGTGATAAAGCCGCTCACACAAAACCGTGACCGTCTGAGTTCTGGAGCGGCACTATTTGCCCAATTCCTCCTACACGGCATACATTAGCCCAGCATATGTAAATATACACACAGCATTCTTTAGAGAGGCTTGGAATCTATTCAGACGCGTGTTAACAGTGATCAATTGGAGGAGGACCACTAGTGAAGAAACGTTGGATATATTCTGGGATTGAGGGCTGGAAGGGTTTAAGAGAAGAGATGTCCGTATTGTCAAAAGCACAGCAAGGCAACCTACCACCAACAGTAGGGTCTCTTTCACCAACCTACCACCAACAATAAGGCATCATTCACCAACCTACCACCAACAGTAAGAGCTCATTCACAAGGTTGCCTGGGGCCAATTGAGGCAAAATTTGGGCGTACTTACCCATAGAAGTCAATTAAAGGTTGCGAATATATGTGGGTATACACCAGTAAGGCTACTTTCACACTGCATGGGCAGCCGCGGTCGCGGTAAAACCCCGCTAGTTTTAGCGGAGTTTTACCAGCGATAGGGCTCCGCTATGTGGGCGGGAGCGCTGCGCTTTTAACCCCCCACAAGGGGTTAAAAGTGCCGGCGCTCAGCGCTACCGAGGCGGTGTGCAGCTGCTTCGGCAGCGCTTGCCATACATTTCAATGGCAATGGCATGGTATATTACCGCTCCCCTCACCGCCCCAAAGATGCTGCTTGCAAGACTTTTTGTAACGTCCTGCAAGCGCACCGCCTCAGTGTGAAAGCACTCAGGGCTTTCACATTGGGGTGGATTGGGGGGGACTTTTGAGGCGCTTTACAGACGCTATTTTTAGCTAAATAGCGTCTGTATAACGCTCCAGTGTGAAAGTAGCCTAAAAGAATAAGCATACCTGCAAATGTATGCCCTTGGGTGCAGGCGATCGTCCTCAAGTGGCTTACATTCATAGGCATGAGCGTGTTTACCATAGTAGCGGAGTATAACTGCATTCTGTAATTTGATTTCTATAGGTGGCTGTATGCAGCAGCTGTGGCTCCTGGGCAGGGAAACATACCAGAATTTTATGTTCTACGACCCCAGGTCACAGTGTCCTGAAAATAGTCATTGTACAAAAATGAATTTCCCCCAACAAAAGGGACTTTAAATAGGTCACCAACCACATGAACTAATATAAAATATATTTATTTTGCGTATAAATTACATCAATATTTCTATATGAAAAAAGGTGAATTATAAATACAGTAAGTTACAGTTGTCACTGCGCCAATGTTGCCTTGTTGGTAAATTGCTCACAAGAGCATAACTGAAAGTCCGTTGTCCGCAAGATGGAATGCGGTTGCCTTCCGCGTTGGAATACCCTAGGGCAGGGGTAGGCAACCTGCGGCTCTCCAGCTGTTGTAGAACTACATTTCCCATGAGGCATTGCAAGGCTGCTGGATACAATTACTCCCAGAAGCATGATGGGAAATGTAGTTCTACAACAGCTGGAGAGCCGCAGGTTCCCTACCCCTGCCCTAGGGTAACCGCATTCCAACGCAGAAGGCAACCGCATTCCATCTTGCGGACAACGGACTTTCAGCTATGCTCTTGTGAGCAATTTACCAACAAGGCAACATTGGCGCAGTGACAACTGTAACTTACTGTATTTATAATTCACCTTTTTTCATATAGAAATATTGATGTAATTTATACACTAAATAAATATATTTTATATAAGTTCATGTGGTTGGTGACCTATTTAAAGTCCCTTTTCTTGGGGGAAATTCATTTTTGTATCTAACACTGGTATGAGGATACCACCACATCATATCCCACAGATTGCACGGTCCACCATATGAAAATAGTAATTGGTATGAAAAGTCTAACAATACACCTGATCTTAATAATGGCCATACACATTTTTGCCACTTTCTGCTGAATCTGCCCAATGCTGTCGGCGCCTACCCTGCTGGGCAAACTTTTATCTGAAAATTAAAGGAGCTAGGCAGACAATTCTTGGCCAAGCAGTGCAAGTGCAGTCACTGTTTGGGTATTCTGAGCCTCAGGATCAGCAACTCGTAATGCAATAGCTGGCAGGGAGGATTTCTCCATCCATGCTTAGGGGTCTATTTATAAAGAAGAAACCTAGGGGTCTAGTAATAAAAAAAAATTGCTGTGCAGATGTTTCAAGCATTCGCACAGCCATAACAAATAATCCCTGTAATTTTATGGTAATATCCTATGATCGCCAGCTCTATCTAGTGGCCAGAATGAGGTATTTTCCTGATTGATGTATCTAAGGAAAATAGAGTAAGGCCATTTAGACTGAAACCCTTTTACCTTTGCTGACTGTATTTTACAGCTGTAGCAAATAAAGCTGATGGTTTACTGCTATGTACCATTGTGCTGACGCTTTCTGCGGATCCAAGACAAGCCCTCACTATCTTTACCAAACTCCCTGCACCCCAGGCCAACTTTTCCATGAAAAAACTTCATACCAAGCTCGACTTTCTTTTGATTCCCCTGAAATACTAAATATAATCAGATTGTAATGTGTTTGTGCCCCTTTGTTCTGTAGATAACTGCACATTGCTCTTTGTCCTAAATGACAGAATAAGATGAGGTCTTTCAGCAACAAAACTTGCATAACAGAAAACATGAAGTCATAACAGGAACTAGAGTGCAAGCCCTGACAACTCATAGACACATGACAGTGCACAGGGAAATGTGCAAATTATTGGGCGATATAAATATATATATATATATATGTGTTTATATAGTATATATATATCCATCCCAACACTTGATACCAGCCTTTCTCAACCTTTTTACCCCAGAGAAACTCTGGAAATATTTTTCAGGTCTTTGAGAACCCCTGTTATTTCAATTCATTGGGGGGGCAAATACCCCTACAATTCTGATGAGTGGGAAGAATGTCCTCCTCTACAGTGGAGTTTAGAATGTCAACTTTACAGACAGTTAAAAATATAAATAGTGTAATACATGCTTTTCCAAGTGGTGTTGCCACAAAAACTAAGCAGACATCATTGAATGGTAGGTCAATCAGCCACAACTCAAAGAACCCCTTGTAACATCTGGAGGAAACCTCATTGAGAATGGCTGCCTTTACCAGTCTTTCTCAACATTTCTAACTTAGGTGTACCCTTGAAATAACATTTTATCTTCCAGTAATTACTATATCTACAGCTCACAATACATTAGCCTGTTGGTCAGTGGAAAGAAAGGTTTTTACAATAATGGACAGTAAGAATTCCCCTTACATTGGTGGTCAGTGAGAAGAATACACCTTACATTTGTGGCCAGTGGGAAGACTGTTCCTTACATTGGTGATCAGTGAGAAGAATGTTCCTTACATTGGTCATCAGTGGGACGAATGCTCCTTACATTGGTGGTGATCAGTGAGAAGAATGCTCCTTACATTGGTGGTCAGTGGAAAGAAAGTTCCTTACATTGGTGATCAGTGGGAGGAATGCACCTTACATTGGTGGTCAGTGAGAAGAATGTTCCTTACATTGGTGATCAGTGAGAAGAATGCTCCTTACATTGGTGATCAGTGAGAAGAATGCTCCATACATTGGTGATCAGTGGGAAGAATGCTCCCCACACAGTAGTTAAAAAGACCATTGGTGTCAGTGGTTATTTATCTGAGAAAAAGAAAGTGCTCATTGCCTGGAACCCTGGTTGAGAATGGTTGCCTTTACCAGTCTTTCTCAACCTTTCTAACTTGGAGGAACAATTAAAATAACTTTCAGGTCTCAAGGAACTCCTTAAAGTTACTATATATACTATATACAGCTCACAATACATTAGACTGTTGGTCACTGGTAAGAACAGTTCTTACATTGGTGGACAGCGGGAAGAATGTCCCTTACATTGGTGGTCAGTGGGAATAATTCTCCTTACATGGTGGTCAGTAGGAAGAATGCTTCTTACATTGGTGGTCAGTAGGAAGAATGCTTCTTATATTGGTGGTCAGTAGGAAGAATGCTTCTTATATTGGTGGTCAGTGGGAAGAATGTCCCTTACATTGGTGGTCAGTGGGAAGAATGCTCCCCATACAGTAATTAAAAAGACTCTTGGTGTCAGTGGTTTCTTGTCTGAGAGAAAGAAATTGCTCAAGGAACCCCTAGCAACCACTGGAGGAACATGGAGGAATATTAGAGTTCCATGGAACCCTGGTTGAGAATGGCTGTCTATACCAATAATCACACTGAAATTAAACTTGATGACATGGCTGTTAGATGAAGATAAAATTTGGATGGAGTTGTGCAACACAAAGAAAACCAGCAAGGCAATCTAATGTAAGAACAATCACACCAGATACCCGAACCATTGGGGAAAAGGCTTTATCAATTCCCTATTGTTCAGCGGAGGGGCATTTACATTACAGCAGATAGTACTATCTGTATGCAATTTTTCTTTGACTTACCAAGCTTACCTTCACAAGCTCTTCAAGCTATATCCAAACAGGTACACCCTTGCATCACTTAACTTTACAACGTATGTTAACCTGTGTTGAATTAAGACAGCCTATTCAATTGAATGGGCTACCTAACCTACTGCAACGGAACAAAAATCAGACCTCATCGGCACTGCAATGCATGGTACTGAGTCATTGCCCATTGTGGTGTGCCAGGGTGCCATTCACAATGAACGGCACCACAGCAGACCAACGCAAGAACATGCATTACCAGCACAGTGGTGTGAATGGGTCCCAAACCTACTGCTATCATTTTCCCTTGGCTCAGGAAGTATTGGGGCAAAAAAAAATATAAAAGCAAAGAAAATCCAAATCTCTTAAATGCAGATTAACTTAAACCCATATGTTGTACTTAGTCTTTATAGAACGATAATGTGAAAATAATCTGAGCTCAAAAACATTTTTCACCATTTACATAATCTGTAATCCTTATTAAGTGATTTTTTTAATGGCTTGCAGCTTCATTTTTGTATTTACTTTGCATACACTTTACATGTCTGTGTTCAAATAGAAATATTTATGAATACAACTCAATTGATTGTCAAGGAGCAGAAAAGGACAATAACTACCCTATCAATAAGGGCCTAGTCAAACCTATGCATTGCGGTATTACAACAAAGGATCATGCATGTGTTGAGTGTTACAATGCAATTCATTTTTAATTGCATCCCAATGTATTAAAGCAACGCACCTGCCTTGCGGCACACTACTATGTTTAAGGGCGCCATACATCAGAAAAAATGGTACATGTCCAATTTTTAGTCTGTTGGAGTACATCAGCAGCCTATTAAATGATGCATTGTGTTAATGCGCATTAACACACCATATCAGACCAGAATGTGATAACCAATGGAAAGGGTCCTAAAAATAACTTTAATGAAAAATTTACAATAGCTGTGCAGATCATCTGAGACACTGCTGCCTCTGACTTGACTCGGAGTGAGATTTGGTGATGTTAATGTGCAGCTCACAAATCTCCTTGCTGGAGAGGAAGATGTACCTGAGGACCAGCAGTGCAAGGATCTCCCTGCTTCTACTTAATTTGTTTTGAGGACCTGTGCTTCCTACACCACTCATGCTGCTTCTCGAACATCCCCCTTCCAGTCATCAGATCATCGGTCATCATGGGGCAACTCTGATACGAGGAAGCAAAGCCCTGCCTCTACACAGAGACACAGTGCAGAATAAGGCATGGTAAAGCAAAAATGGGCCATGGGGCTCCAGGACCCAGCAGAGACCTTCAGCACATCTGTACATGCACGCCATAGGTATAGAGGACCCAGTTTTTGGAATGTCTGTGCATCCTGAAATCTAGGCCAAGCTCTTTAGCACACCTGCACATGTGGCAGACTTTCAGTGCCAGAGAGGGGAGACATGGCCATCATTATAGGGGGACTGAAGTTTCTTTTTAAATTAAATTTTGGTGATTGGGTGAGTATCTACTTTGAGTTTAAGAAACGTTTACTATACATAGTGGAAAACTGGAGCAAAATTGTTCAATATTATATTCTGATTCCTGCTGTTCTCTTTCCTCTTGGTGGTCGCTAGGATAACTAGCCCACAATGCAACATCAAATATTGAATTAACCGAGTACAACAATGCTGAACAAATCCTAACAGACATTTCTATAGTTACACAGTGAAACTCTAAGGCCACATCTCTGGACAAGACGAACAGTCCTATGCCTGCACAGCATCATACCTTGTCACTGATAATGAAAAAATACCAAAAACTCAAAATTTCTACTATAGGCCTTTTTAGTATCATCATCATTTTTAAAACTTTAAAGGCTTATCTATAAAAAAAACGAAGTGCCATGTTAATGGTTTTAGAATAGCTTGCTACTCCTGCACATGGTAAATTACTACATATAGTAACAGCACTATGGAACACAATGGGGGCCATTCAATATAGCATCACTTTTCTGGCATTCATGTTGTCTAAGAATGCCCTTCGCCAAATTCAGAAAAGCAAAGTGATGGTATAATGCTATTACTGACACATCAGACAAACTCCGGTAGTTCTTAAGGCGACACTTGTAAAATGTTGCAATAGCTGTGACCGATTCATAAAGAAATAATAAGACCAATGTCAATTTGGAGTACATTGTGTTGGGAGTAGAGGGTCTGTCTCCTCCACCCCCACATTGTTAATTGCTGGCTGCACCATGGTCTCCAGTGACTTACCAGTACCAAGTCGCACAACATCATTGGTTGCTAGGATGCCGGTAGCCCCAAGGCCACTGGTGTCCTAGCAACAAATCAGGCTTGGCTGAACCACATCATTGCTTGTGGCTGAGCCTCGCTGGTTGTGTGGATGCTAGCAGCCTTAGGCCGAAAGCATCCTAGTAACCAATTAGGCTTAGCTGCACAATGCCATTGTTTGTTAGGATGATGGGGCCCATAGGCCACCCATATCCTAGCAGCCCATCCGGCTCGGGCATACAATATCACTGGTTGCTTAGATGCGATATCCCCAAGGCGGCCAGTGTCCTAGCAACCAGACTTGGGTGCACAACATCACTGGCTGCAGCTGAGCCTGACTTGTTGCTAGGACACTGGCAGTTGTGTCCAAGTAACCGATCTGACATGGCCACACAATGTTATTGGTTGCAGCTGAGCCTGGCCCCTGGCCAGCATCTTAGGAACCACTAGCGGGCATTCCAAGTTTTCAGTTCAGTATGAGAGAATAAACATAGAAGCTGATTCACCCCTATGGACATTACAAATGTTCAGAGAAAACCTGTGCTCATCTCTCTCCTTGGTTATAAGAGGCCTATAATAAAGACGGCATTGGTCGGCAAGCCAACATACCTGAAATATCAGCAGATATAAAGGGAACAGCACTTCTATGACCGAAGTCAAAGGTCAATTCTACTCATATTATAGTGAAAGTAAACCCTATTTTTTTTATTTTGCTAATTACGATGCTGATGGCAGCACTTACATTGTGCTCTGCTTCTTCTAAAACTTAATTTCCATGTTCGCATTTCACGCATTCCCCCGACTGGCCTTGCTTTCCATTAGAAGACTGTCTCCTTGGCTTGCAAGCTCCTATGGAGTTCATGAAGGCCAGCCCTACGTGTGCACTCACATAATACATGCAGCCGCTGGGTGTACTGGCAGCCCTGAGGAATAGGAACCAATGACGCCATGAACAGGTGGGCATTTTCAATGATATGAGGAATGTTGGGACGTATTGCTATATTGTGATTACACATATGGCTAATAAGAAGCTTTTGTGTTGCAAGTACGGGTGGATCCAGCAGGACCCTGCAAGCCAAGGAACCAACCTTACAATGTAAATCAATGACAATAGGGGGACTGTGTGACATTAGAGCACAGACATGAAGAAGAACTAGAAAGTTTGCAGAATCCACATGGAAAAAGCCAGAGGTCACGCACTGAGTAGTAGAGTAAAATGATGTGAGCATTATTTGGCATTGCTGTACATAAAAATGAATCATGAAGTAATTTATATGTCAGCAATAATACATTTCTAATAAAAATGCAGAGGCTTTAGGGCTACTTTAAGCTTGGAGAATGTCACATTTTGCAAGATTTGCATTATTTACAAAAAAAAAAAAAATCATATTCTTGAAGGAATTCCCTTCATCACATTACAGAGTTCTCTACCCATATAAAAAAAACGATACAATGCTGTGCTGGTCATACACGTATCGATCCAATTATTTCTGACCAAATCTAGTGACTGATTTTTCATTGGCATTTCATGAGTCCTTGGGAATGAATGTAAAAGCAGTCGTAAGGGTGGGATAATTCTGACCATTTTCAAGCCAATTGTATGGTACAGGGAGTGATCAATCGATTCTGAACTGGTCACTTTTGGCTTTTATTTCTCCCAAGGAACATTTGGCATTGGAAGTGGTAGGTTGCAGGTAAATATATTATTTGTGTATGGGTATCCTCCCACTCTCTAGGATGCCCACATATTTACTGTGCAAGGTATATTTTTGAAACATGGAACTGGACTGAAGAAAATTTGTATGTCTCTATACCTCAAACTATGGTATCTGAACCATTCAAGCGAGCGGCCTGGATAGCCGATCATATGAAAAAATTGACACGTATATGACCAGCATTACCCAACTCAGGAGGTCAGGGGTGAGTTACTCAAAAACACACAATGGATGTGGAAGAAAGAAAAGTGACCATTTTGACCAATGCTACCAGTAACGTCCTCTCTTTTTTTTTTTTACTGACTGGCATTAGAAAATAAAAATTGGTGATATCCGATTGGTTGCCATGCAACAGTGGCCAATTGGCCTGGTCTGGAGCAAGACTGTGGCTGCTCTTGAGGTGCATGGTATCCGATTTATGACCACAACCTAATCACATCTAAAGGGCATCAAAGGAGTAACACAAATCTAATGGGCATCAATGAGGCACCACACATCTAATGGGCATCAAAGGTGCATCACAAATCTAATAAGCATTGATGGGGCACCACACATTTAAGGGGCATCAATGGGTCACCACACACTTCCCTCTTATTACGGATATAATGTGGAAGGATTAGAACATCCGTTTCACAAAAAGTAATGGGTAATCAAACATTTTAGAGTTGTCATAAGAAGCAAGGGGAAATCTTTCAATGGGACCCTTGTTTACACCTGTGTGCATGAAGCCTTAAAAGTCACTGTCACTTTGCCTATTTAAGGGACCCCCTCCCCGACCCACTTATTCTGCTTAACCAGCACTCCCTCCTCATTGCTCCCTCCGCTGCCCCAGCAGGTTAATATACCTGGTGTTTCTGGGTATGGGGAAACGTGATCAAAAAGCCAATCACTAGGACTCAAGCACTGGCACATGATGTAGAGTGGCACCACCACATCGCCTAGCATCCAACACCAGATAACACTGGGGGTTTGGGTGCTGTTTGTGACAGGGGAAGGAGTGAAGGGGGTACCCTGCAAAGTGAGTAAAAAATGAGCAGGCAACGCTGAGGGAGATTTACTAAAACTGGGGCGTGCAAAATCTGTTGCAGCTCTGCAAAGAAACCAATCAGCTTCAAGGTTCTATTGCCAAAGCTTAATTAAACAAGCTGAAGCTAAAAGCTGACTGGCTACCATGCACGGCTTCACCAGTTTTAGTAAATCTCCCCCAGTCTCTCTAATAATGGCCTGCCACAAGCAGGTACATAAATAGAATCCCCAAGTACAGAAATGCTATGATGTGGATCTAGTGATGGTCTAGCTATCATTTGCTATGTCTGTGATGATATCAGTGCTACACTCAAGCAGAAGATGGTACTCCTCTAGCCATGGGCAACACAAGTCACTTTCCTTTCCTCCACTTTTTAGAATGATGTTGAAATGTCCTCTTACAATCTCTATTTGGGAAACGGGTTACAATTGTGCAGGAGAAGAATTATTGGTGTAGAAGAACCACTTACTGGCAACGCAAAGGGGATACATACTAACTGCATATAACCCCATTTCCTTCACATTTACTTGGCTCAAACCACAGTATGTTTATAGGTTCAAAACAAGGACAGAAATGACCCCTGCATATAGCTAAGTAAGCCTGCAGGAAGACCACATTCAGTGTCGGGGGAGGGGGCTGCCACATGACAAGCAGTGACAGAAAAGTGCTGGTTGGCTCCTTACCTACCAGCATGGCCTGCAATAGTTGGGATGTACAGGCGTCAGCTGAACAAAGGAGTCACTGTGATATCTTCAGTGATGCTTCACCTCTGCAGCAATCAATTCACTGAAAACAAAAAAAAAGTGAGGGGTAGGAGCTCCAGCCGGAGGAACATGGCTGTGCTCTGATGCACACTCAGAGTTGAGAACTTCCTCTCTAGATATAGGAACAGTGCAGGAAACGATCTTAGATGGCCGGCTCCGTGGTCTCATCTTCCTCAGTGCTGGCCACTTCTGAATCCTCTCCCAGTAGCTGGCAAAGTTCATTGAGCCGCTGCTGCATTTTCGGCATGCCGGCCAGCTGCTGCTCCAACCGTTGTTTCTCCTCTGTGAGCGAGAGGCGTGCGGCGGTGTCCAGCTTCTCAAACTTCCAACCGCCTTCGCCATCAAACTGCAGAAGGTGAGTGTGGTACTTCCTTTGAGGTAAAAAAAAAAGAGAAAAGGGTGAATAAGGAAAATAATCCCATGGGCTTTAGAGCCCAACCCCTAGAAATGTAAAGAAATTTCACTGGCAGTGGGGCTGTGCAGGCACTGCAAGGATTGGCTGCTCGTGTGGGCACTGCAAGGTTTGGCTACTCGTGCCGGCACTGCAAAGGCTGCCTGCTCGTGCCGGCACTGCAAAGGCTGGCTGCTCGTGCCGGCACTGCAAAGGCTGGCTACTCGTGCGGGCACTGCAAGGGCTGGCTGCTCGTGCGGGCACTGCAAGGATTGACTGCTCGTCCGGGCACTGCAAGGATTGACTGCTCGTGCGGGCACTGCAAGGATTGGCTGCTCGTGCGGGCACTGCAAGGAATGGCTGCTCGTGCGGGCACTGCAAGGTTTGGCTGCTCGTCCGGGCACTGCAAGGATTGGATGCTCGTGCGGGCACTGCAAGGATTGGCTGCTCGTGCGAGCACTGCAAGGATTGGCTGCTCGTGCGGGCACTGCAAGGATTGGCTGCTCGTGCGGGCACTGCAAGGATTGGCTGCTCGTGCGGGCACTGCAAGATTTGGCTGCTCGTGCGGGCACTGCAAAGGCTGGCTGCTCGTGCGGGCACTGCAAGGGCTGGCTGCTCGTGCGGGCACTGCAAGGGCTGGCTGCTCGTGCGGCCACTGCAAGGATTGACTGCTCGTGCGGGCACTGCAAGGATTGGATGCTCGTGCAGGCACTGAAAGGATTGGATGCTCATGCGGGCACTGCAAGGATTGGATGCTTGTGCGGGCACTGCAAGGATTGGCTACTTGTGCGGGCACTGCAAGGATTGGCTGCTAATGCAGGCACTGCAAGGACTGGCTACTCGTGCAAGCGCTGCAAAGGCTGGCTGCTCGTGCAAGCGCTGCAAGGGCTGGCTGCTCGTGCAAGCGCTGCAAAGCTGGCTGCTCGTGCAAGCGCTGCAAGGGCTGGCTGCTCGTGCAAGCGCTGCAAGGGCTGGCTGCTCGTGAAAGCGCTGCAAGGGCTGGCTGCTCGTGCAGGCACTGCAAAGTTTGGCTGCTCGTGCAGGCACTGCAAGGATTGGCTGCTCGTGCAGGCACTGCAAGGATTGGCTGCTCGTGCAGGCACTGCAAGGATTGGCTGCTCGTGCAGGCACTGCAAGGACTGGCTGGTCAGGCAGGCACTGCAAGGATTAGCTGCTCGGCCGTGACATTCCCAATTGACTATCAAATCAGATCCCCTCTCATTTTCGTGAAATCTACATCTAGAAGGGGAGTGTACGAAGTCTCTTACCCGATAACTGGTACGTAACCAGAACTACTCGTCCCCCTTCTTCTATGACATCCCAGCCCAGGTAGTTGAAGAAAAGATACAGGGATCTGGACTTGCTCGTCGATTAGGAACGTCACGGACGGACTGGTCGGTCAGGAACGTCACGGACGTGCTCGTCGGTTAGGAACGTCACGGACGTGCTCGTCGGTTAGGAACGTCACGGAC
>BLSH010266822.1:1852122-1865092 GCA_018402905.1 Glandirana rugosa | reverse complement strand
GTTGACATACCCTGGTGATTTTGGCCTGATAACATGCACACAACACAAAGGGGTTTGAATGGCTATTAAAAGTTACCATCCTCACCTGTGGTCTGTTTGCTTGTAATTAGTGTGTATGTATAAAAGGTCAATGAGTTTCTGGACTCCTGACAGACCCTTACATCTTTCATCCAGTGCTGCACTGACATTTCTGGATTCTGAGTCATGGGGAAAGCAAAAGAATTGTCAAAGGATCTGCGGGAAAAGGTAGTTGAACTGTATAAAACAGGAAAAGGATATAAAAAGATATCCAAGGAATTGAGAATGCCAATCAGCAGTGTTCAAACTCTAATCAAGAACTGGAAAATGAGGGGTACTGTTGAAACCAAACCACGGTCAGGTAGACCAACTAAAATTTCAGCCACAACTGGCAGGAAAATTGTTCGGGATGCAAAGAAAAACCCACAAATAACATCAGGTGAATACAGGAATCTCTGAAACCATGTGGTGTGGCTGTTTCAAGATGCACAATAAGGAGGCACTTGAAGAAAGATGGGCTGCATGGTCGAGTCGCCAGAAGAAAAGCATTACTATGCAAATGCCACAAAGTATCCCCCTTACAATAGGCCAAACAGCACAGAGACAAGCCTCAAACCTTCTGGCACAAAGTCATTTGGAGTGATGAGACCAAAATTGAGCTTTTTGGCCACAACCATAAACGCTACATATGGAGAGGGGTCAACAAGGCCTATAATGAAAGGTACACCATTCCTACTGTGAAACATGGAGGTGGATCGCTGAGGTTTTGGGGATATGTGAGCTACAAAGGCACAGGAAATTTGGTCAAAATTGATGGTAAGATGAATGCAGTATGTTATCAAAAAATACTGGAGGAACATTTGCATTCATCAGCCAGGAAGCTGCGCATGGGACCTAATTGGACAGTCCAACATGACAATGTTCCAAAACACAAGGCCAAGTCGACCTGTCATTGGCTACAGCAGAATAAAGTGAAGGTTCTGGAGTGGCCATCTCAGTCTCCTGACCTCAATATCATTGAGCCACTCTGGGGAGATCTCAAACGTGCAGTTCATGCAAGACAGCCCAAGAATTTCCAGGAACTGGAGGCTTTTTGCCAAGAGGAATAGGCAGCTTTACCATCTGAGAAGATAAAGAGCCTCATCCCCAAATACCACAAAAGACTTCAAGCTGTCATTGATGTATAAGGGGGCAATACACGGTATTAAGAACTGGTGTATGTAAACTTTTGATCAGGGTCATTTGGGTAGTTTCTGTTGTCACTGTGATTTAAAAAGAGTAAACACAGTTGATTGATAATAAATGGCTTCAGCCAAACACTAACCATGAGTGAACTGCAGCTCTTGTGGGATGTTCCCAGTCTGCAGTGGTCAGGACTGACCAAACGTGGTCCAAGGAATGAAAACTCGTGAACCGATGTCAGGGTTATAGGAAGCCAAGGCTCATTGATGCACATAGGGAGTGAAGACTGGTCCGTGTAGTCCAATCCAATAGAAGAGCTACTGGAGCTCATATTTCTGAAAAAGGAAATGCTGGTTCCAATAGAAGGGTGTCAGAACACACAGAGCATCGCAGTTTGTTGTGTATGGGGCTGCGTAGCCACAAATCGGTCAGGGTTCCAAAGCTGACCCGTGTCCACAGCCAAAACCACCTACAATGGACAAATGAGCATCAGAACAGGACCACGGAGCAATGGAAGAAGGTGACCTAGTCTAAAGAATCATGTTTTCTTTTACATCAGGTAGATGGCTGGGTGTGTGAAACTACCTGGTGAAGAGAAGGCACCAGGATGCAGTATGGGAAGAAGACAAGCTGGTGAAGGCTTTAGACAATGTTCTGCTGGGAAACCTTGGCTCCTGACATTCATATGGATGTTACTTTGACACCACCTACCTAAACATTGTTGGTGACCAAGTAAACCCCTTCATGAAAACAGTATTCTCTGAAGGCAGTGGCCTCTTTCAGTAGGATGTGCTCTGCTGTACTGCAATAACGGTTCAAAAATGGTCTGAGGAACACAACAAGTTCATGGAGTTGACTTGGTCTCCAAATTCTCCAGAACTCAATCCAATCGAGCATCTGTGGGATGTGCTGGAAAAACATGTCCTATCCTTAGAAGCCCCACCTCACTACTTACAGGACTTAAAGTGGTTGTCAACCCGTGACAACCACTTTAACCTACAGGTAAGCCTATAAGGCTTACCTGTAGGTGCCCTGCATATCTCCCAAACCTGCACGGTTCAGGACATATGCAGTGCACTAGCTGTGCCGACGTCATTTCGCCACATGCGCAGTGAAGAAACAGCCTCCGTGCCGTTTCTTCACTGAGATGTGCCGTGACTGGCGGCTCCCGCACGCAGGTGTGTGAGTTCCTTCCTTCCGGCAGGAAGAGGGGCTGAAGATGGCCGTTGCCTGCACAGGGGACAGCGCTGGACATCGCAGGCTTCGTTTGCAGGTAAGTGACGCATAATGGGCTACTATGCAATGCATAGTAGCTCATTATGTTTCTACTTTGCAGGAGAATATAGAGGAAGTAAACCCAATCAGGGTTTATTTCCTCCTTAAAGGATCAAAGGATCACTTTTCATAGGCCATTTGACAGGCAGTGAGGTGGCGTTGTATAGCCACCTCACTTCCTGATTTAACCCTGTAAATGTAATTATCTGTCAAACTATTACAGTGCTGAAAACTGAACAATTGCTTGGTAATGAAGGGGTATACATGGGCTGTATCTTGGACCTGGCGTCCTTTACGCCAGAAAACTGAGGACATCTACTGGCAGAAGGGAATTACTGCAGGGGACAGCTTTAGAGAGGCGGTGAGTATTGCAGCTAGACAAGCTTTATTTTTTAAAATTCTGCTGGCAGACCATTTTTAAACAAAAGAAATTGCCCTGGTTTCACCGGGATACGAATTGATATGAAATCTTCCCACCAGGACCACAAACAGCAATAAAAACCAGACGGAGGTGACCCTCCTAGTGAATAGGTGGGGCTTTTGCAGCTGTTTGTTTTCCTGACTCACAACACATTAATATCCAAACTGTCGATAAGCTTACCAAAGTGAAGGTCTGTGAGTTATAGACAGCAAAGCAATCCCAGCATCCTTTGCAGCTTGGAAGATCTTGCCCTCCACGTCAATGCTTACAGCACTGGTGCACTCGTCCAGCAGGGCGTATTTTGGTCTGGGGGGGGAAATAAGGGAATTGTTAGAAGGAGTTCTTATCAGAGGTGACATCCCATTGACAGCTGACTCCTGTATTTGACCCATTAATATTGCTGACATTTTCACTACAGGCATTTCAGGTTAAGGTGTACAATGAACTGCTTTCTAAGTCAATTCTAAGACTAAATCATCAAAAAAAAAAAAAAAAAAAAAAAAACACAACACAAATCAGGACACATGTTAGAATTACCAAATCACGGCATTATTTAAAGGATCTCTCACTGTCATGAATAACAAATTCACCTTGTGTGCTCCATTTTGTGATCTAATAAAAGAGCACTGCTGGCATTTCATGTCACTGGAGACTGTTAGGGCTCGTTCACACTTGCTGGGGTCTCTAAAGAGCAATCTGCATTCAGATCACTCTTCAGAGAGCATTTCACAGGCAGTGAGGAGGTGTTGCTTTAAGCCCTTGGACCCCTGCAGTAGTGTACCGCAACTGCAAGCGGGTAAGCTCCTTTCACTTGAAAGTGACCGGGGGTGTAATTTTTGCCACGGCCCTGAAAAAACCCATCATGGCCACAGCACGTGTACACACCCAGCTGCTGAGCCGCTGGCCCTGCAGCTAGGGCCGCCGATAGGGGGTACCACGGGCCTCCTGTAGGGGGCCCTGGCACACGGGGGGCCCAGACAGCAGAGGGATCAGTGTGGCGGAGGACAATTACAGAACACTGCACAATGACTGTGTCTCTCCCTCCAGCAGCTGAAAACCAGGTTCTTCCCCTCTCCCTCCCCCCGGATTTCAGCTGCTGGAGGGAGAGACACAGTCATAGTGCAGTGTCCCCGTGATTTCTAAGTCTGCAGCTTAAGTGGGAGGTGATGGAGAGGAGGGCTGTTAACAACATTTCTCAACTGAGGCTTTTTAGGCTCTGTTCACACTAGTGCTACTTGTCATGCGACTTTGGACACAAAGTCGCAAGACAAGTCGCAGCCCAACCCGTTCCGATAATGCACCTTAAAGTCGCAGCAACTTTGAAAAGGCTCTTGCACAACTTTGATGTGACTTGAGTACCAGAGTGTACAAACACACACAAGAGGACGCGACTCCTCGTGCATAACAACCATACAGTTTATTACGTTCCAAAAGACAAATGGGTACTCACAAGCGACAATATACAACATTGTATAGTGGTAATGCACAAGGAGTTTGCGCCCTCTTGTGACTGTAGATTTCCCGATCTGTGGAGGGCTGCACCTGAAGAAGAATTGCACACCTAAGTTCCCTTTGAAGCACCTTGGATTGAGCGGAATCTTTTTTTAGTGACCATAGAGTGTAAAGTCGCATCAAGGTCGCATTGGAAATTATATGACTTTGGAGTACCACAAGTGTGAACAGAGCCTTAAGCCTAGTACACACGGGCCGAATGCTCTGCGACATTGGTCGGTTCAGTAAAAAAACGGCCG
The DNA here is from genome assembly GCA_018402905.1 of Glandirana rugosa. Lineage (NCBI taxonomy): Eukaryota > Metazoa > Chordata > Amphibia > Anura > Ranidae > Glandirana > Glandirana rugosa. The sequence goes on along the minus strand of BLSH010266822.1, from coordinate 1,860,445 downwards.
ACATTCGGTCCATGTGTACTGCAGCTGGTCCGACAGAAGCTGGCTGTTTGGCTGTCTGTCGGACGAGCATGCTGTAAAACCAGCAGCTGACCAGCTCCCGATCAGCGCTCTCAGCTAATGGCTTACCTCTAAATAGGCTATCTCTACTTCAGTCCATTATGAATGCTGCCGTACGGCTCATCCACCTTTAAAAACTACTCGACGTCTGCTACAACCCTATGTCAATCCCTCCATTGGCTGCCACTCAACCAACAAATTAAATTAAAAAAACTGACAATAACCTATAAAGCCATCCACAACCTGGCCCCCAGCTACATCACTAACCTGGTTTCAAAATACCAACCAAATCAATCTCTTCGCTCCTTCCAAGTCCTCCTACTCTCTAGCTCCCTTGTCACCTCATCCCATGCTTGCCTCCAGGACTTTTCCAGAGCCTCTCCCACCCTCTGGAATGCTCTACCCCAATCTGTCCTACTTTCTCCTACTTTGTCCACCTTCAGACGATCCCTGAAAACTCATCTCTTCAGAGAAGCCTATCTGGCTCCCACCTAACAACTGTACATTTATCTTCTCCATCAGTTCATCCCCCACAGTTATTACCTCTTTTATTTCTTGACCTTCCCTCTTAGATTGTAAGCTCTAACGAGCAGGGAAAACAAAAAGAAAATAAATTAGCCCCCCCCCGTAGAGGTCATTAGTTAAATCACGGCACGTGGAGGGTACTAAAAACCCTAGTAAACCACATAGGCATCCATCCAAGTAGTGGATGTGGTCCTTAGACCGACAACGGTGAACAAACCAAAAGTGGTACAAAGGGGTACCAAAGAGCCCAGATCAGGACACAATAGCCATAAAAATATACATGTTTATTGATATGCGTTAAAAAAGCCAATAACCAATTACAAAAAAGTTTATTTTGTAATTGGTTATTGGCTTTTTTAACGCATATCAATAAACATGTATATTTTTATGGCTATTTTGTCCTGATCTGGGCTCTTTGGTACCCCTTTTGTTTTTTTCTAACGAGCAGGGCCCTCTGATTCCTCCTGTATTTAGTGTATTGTATTTGTACTGTCTACGCTCAAGTTGTAAAGCGCTGCGTAAACTGTTGGCGCTCTATAAATCCTGTATAATAATAATAAAAAACAATAAAAATAGTAGTGTGTACCAGGCTTTACCGCCCCTCAACCACTGTTGTGAACGAGCCTTTATAAAGGGTCTGTCCTTCACAATCAGAGAGCCCCTGTCTGGTAGACATGAAATGGCCATACTCAAGTAGATTTCTATCAATTCATCCACCCACAGCTATTGTATTTAGCAGTTGCTGCTCCAGCAACTGCTGAACTGTAATGAGCTCAGGAGTGTTCGGATTGTAGTCCCAACCCACCTGAACGATCCCGCCAGAAAGCTTTCACTGCACAGAGCCAATCATAAGCACTGCATGTATATGTATGTGTATGCCTTGGCCGCTTATAAGTGGCAGTGTGCTGTGACAGCTTCCGGGTGGGATTGCTCAGGTGGGTTGGGACTGCCTGAGCTCATGCCTACTGACAAACACCTGGACAGTGCCTGCATCTGATTGGATGCAGGCTCCGCTGAGCTGAAAATTGTTAAACTTTTATCGAACAGAGGGGTGCCGACAGGGCCACCCACAGCCTAAATTTCTGCTGATTCAGTAGGAATTGGTCGAAATTCAAACTGAATTTGAACTGAGTATCAGCAAGGAACAATAACTGTGCAGCACTAAGGCATAAAGCAGAGACTACACGTGTAATGATGACATATAGCTGATCTTATGTACATATATGATTGTAAATGTAGAAATAAGGTGGTAAAAGCCATTTAGACCTATGTGCAGGGCAGGAAACCTGATTTTTCCTCTGCTGCAGATAAGCAACAACGACAAGTCTTGTCCCTCCCCCAGCCTTTGGTTGGACAGAGAAAGGTGAAGCAACAGACTGATGAGCTCATCTCTCTGTCACACTGCTTTCTTCTTCTATCAGCATTTCAGTGTGCTCATCAGAGCCTCCCTTTACAATGGGGTCCCCATCAGAGCCCCCCTTTACATTATGGTCCCCCTCAGAGTCCCCCTTTACATCAAGGTGCCCATCAGATCCCTCCTTACATCAGGGTCTCCATCAGAGTCCCACTTACATCAGGGTCTCCATCAGAGTCCCCTTTTACATTGGGGTCCCCATCAGAGCCCCCCTTTACATTATGGTCCCCCTCAGAGTCCCCCTTTACATCAGGGTGCCCATCAGATCCCTCCTTACATCAGGGTCTCCATCAGAGTCCCACTTACATCAGGGTCTCCATCAGAGTCCTCCCTTACATCAGGGCCCCCATAAGGGCCTCCCCTTGGATTTGTTTTCACATCTGAGTTCCCCTTACCACTGTAAGGCTTACAGCACAGCTGTAGCAGCTGGGTGTAAGTCGGGCAAAACAGGTCTAGATGGAGCATGACGCAAGCATGTCATTAGTTGCTAATATGCCGACGCACCTAGCAACCAATGATGGGAATAATGACAGCACAGCGGGCAGGTGGGGGTTGGGGTCCTGTGTGAAGGATGAAATACCATATGCAGCCTCTGCTGACCTGAATCTTTTGTAGTGGCCAGATGTGGTCCATGGACCATAGTATGGAGACCACTGATGTACACAACCTAATAGGCAAGTGAGCATGTTCACTCATTCATGCACAGAACCCACAGCAGTCCATCCACACCCGTCTAATACCAACAGTCTTTCCTGAAGATATTGCATTGCATTGTATTTGCCCAAGGTCTGTCATATGAAGCTTTGTTTTAAAGGACTGTATATCCTTCTGTTTCAATGGGACACAACCCGAAGTCCATTCCACAACCCTTGTGAGAAGCCTCATGCCCCTGCTGCACGGTTTTGCTGTAACCCTCTCTCCTCTAATGTAACCAGAGCAGACTTTGTGCACTGCAGTGTCTCCTGGCAGAAAGATGACTCCTCTTAAAGCGGAACTTTAACCATTATAGGAAGGTTCTCTCACCTGCCTCCTCCCCTCTTCCGCTTACACATTTGCCAAAAAAATTAAAAAGTTTAATCAGTAAAAACATTTCTACTTTTGCAGGCCAGGATGATGTTAAGGGGTCACCGTGTGCGCAGGAACGTCATGGGTCTCTTGCTGGTGTTTAAGGATTTGCAACCTGCCTCCTGGGATGTGTGATAGACATTCCAGGAGCAGTTTGCGAGATCTTCTGCACACATGCATAACATAATCTATGCTAGGGGTTTCCAAACTTTCTAGACAAAGACTCAGGTTACTGTCCTTCAGACCTTAGGAGGGCTGGACATTGGACAGTGGAAGAAAATGCCCTACAGTCAGGGAGAGTAAACAATGCCACATGTTTGATTGTGAGTAGACTTTGGTCAGTAGGAGATGAAATAGTCTCCCAACATTGGTATTGTTGGGAGGAATAGAGCCCCATCCCTAGTGTCAGCTTGAGGAACAGTGTCCTGTTTTTGGTGTCAGTGGAAGGTATAGTGCCCCATCACTGGTGTCAGTGGAAGAGTGCCCCATTGTTGGTGGAATAGTTCCCCATTGCTGGTGTCAGTGGGAGGAATAGTGCCCAATTGCTGGTGTCAGTGGGAGGAATAGTGCCCCATTGCTGGTGTCGGTGGGAGGAATAGTGCCCCATTGCTGGTGTCGGTGGGAGGAATAGTGCCCCATTGCTGGTGTCAGTGGGAGGAATAGTGCCCCATTGCTGGTGTCAGTGGGAGGAATAGTGCCCCATTGCTGGTGTCAGTGGGAAGAATAGTGTCCCATCACTGGTGTCAGTGGGAAGAATAGTGCCGCATTGTTGGTGTCAGTGTAAGGAATAGTACTGTATTATTGGTGTCGATGAGAGGAATAGTGCCTCATCATTGGTGTCAGTGGGAGGAATAGTGCCCCATCATTGTTGTCAGTGGAGGAATAGTGCCCCATCATTGTTGTCAGTGGAGGAATAGTTAATGTAAACCTCTGCGCTCTGTAAATGGTGTGAAGGATAGTGACTAAATCAATATAATAAATAGTGATGTAATCAATGTATGGGTTTTGCTGCAACTTTAATTGTGTTCTCACATTAAAGCAAAAACAAAATAAATGAAAGTTGTGTAGCCTCATATCAAACAAATAGAAATTAAGAATGAATAACAAAAGTATAGATAATCACCTAGGTACGTGTTGATATATCATCAACACATACCTAGGTGATTATCTATACTTTTGTTATTCATTCCTAATTTCTATTTGTTTAATGTGAGGCTGCACAACTTTCATTTATTTCATTTTAGTGGGAGGAATAGCGCCCCATCGCTGGTGTCAGTGGGAGGAATAGTGCCCCATCGCTGGTGTCAGTGGGAGGAATAGTGCCCCATCGCTGGTGTCAGTGGGAGGAATAGTGCCCCATCGCTGGTGTCAGTGGGAGGAATAGTGCCCCATCGTTGTTGTCAGTGGGAAGAAGAGTGCCCCATTGTTGTTGTCAGTGGGAAGAAGAGTGCCCCATTGTTGAGGTCAGTGGAGGGAATAATGCCAAATTGTTTGTGTCAGTGGGAGGAATAATATCCCATTATTTGTGTCAGTGGGAGGAATTGCGCCCCAATGGCCAGATAAAGGAAAGCAAAGGTGCCGCATCCGCGCAGTTTGGAGACCACTGGTCTATGCTAAAGGTGTGGCAGAGGCCTGTGGTGTGTCTGGGCATGAGCGGGGGGTTTGGTGCATGTAAAGGCACAGGTGTGTCTCTTGTATGTGCATGTGAGATCCTGCAAACTGCCCCCCCAGGAATGTGTGATGTAAGCATTCCAGGAGCAATTTGTGAGATGTCGCACATGCACATTCCTACTGCATGGTTTATGCTGGTGATCTGGCAGAGGCCCTTGGCATGTTTGGGCATGCACGGGGGATCTGAAGCAGGCATGCCACGGGGTCTCCAAAGAGTTGGCAGAGATTTGTCGGTTGTCTGTGCATGCACTGAATCTCCAATAAGGATGGCGGCGATGGAGAAGAGGGACAAAAAGAGTAATTGTGCTTCAAGTAGGACAACGTTGGACTCCAAAATCTAATAAGTATGTATGGCCAGCTTCACCTGGATGGTGCTGCTTTTCAGTTAATAAAACAACAGCAATTTCAATTATGCCAGTTTGGGCAATTGGCAGATTTTTGGGTCACTCAGAAATACGATAAAAAGACACTAACTTGTGATAAAACATGCGGGCCATTCCTACTCGCTGCTTCTCACCCCCTGAGAGAACATCCTTCCAGTCACTCACTGAGGCCCAACCTAGAAATAAACACAACATAGTCAGCAGAGAACATTGTATCTTCTTATACAAGGACTCAGGTTATAGTCATATTTATGGATTTTTATGCCAGAGTTGTTATTTCATACTGGTTATATACTGAACCTCATACAAGTCATTCTGAATGTAGATGCAGCTTGGAAGGAGCTAAGAAGAACCCCAAACTGATCTGAAATGCAACCAGATGGCCCCTGAAAGCACCTTGCATGTGTTCATCTACACCGGCCCTTACCTAGTAGGGGAGATGATGACATCAGCAGCATTCTCAGCATCCCTACACTGTGAGTGCAGGGTGCGTGGTGACTCCTCCCCAGGGGGCGGGTCCATGATACCTCCCCAGGGGGCAAGCCCATGATGCCTTCTCCCAAGGGGGCGGGCCCATGATTCCTCCCAGGGGGCGGGTCCATGACCATGATGCCCTGCACTCATAGAAAATGGGTGGACAGATAATGAGCATAATTCAATACAATGCATACCATCCCTGGATTGCAGAGCAGATTAGTTAGCTGGAGATCGGTGAGTATTACAGAGTCACTTTTTCATTTTAAAAAGGGCTTCAAAGATTAAATCTGACCTTCAGTTTTCCCTTCTGTGTAAAACCGTTTGAATCCCAACCAGTAGGGATGAGTTCAGGCTGGTTCAAACAGCCTGCTTTACATGCCCACTCGGAGTCTTCTGTAGAATACACACTGAGCTGTGCATGTGCAGTGCAGGTTAGATTCAAGCACAGTGCCTGTGTGCCAGGATGACAGCACTCCTCTGCATATGCGGGTGTAAGGTCATCCACATCAACCAATCAAGATGGCTGAAAACTGGCAAGAAGCCATGAAGAAGATGCCAGCATCTGTGAGGGATCTTGTGAATGTTGGACCACTGCAACAGAGGTACGTATTGCAGACTTTAGTTCCACTTTAACTAAATGCCATTTAGTGTGTACGGTCTATCATGAAAGTGTTACTAAACCCACAGCAGTAAAATCAGTCTGTATATGCAGTAAAGCATGCTTGTTATACTCACTGTGGAACCGAAGGAGTTAATCCTCTGCATTGTGTAAAAAGGCAGTTTGATCCTGGCTTCTCTGATCCTCCCCTTCTTCTACTGTCTCCAATCCATCTCCTGATAGAACGGAGCCTTTGGAGTCAGTGGGCACATGCTCAGTTTGGTGTGTATTGCTAGATAGTTTTTTTTTTCTTGGGAGGGTGCATGTGATCAGTACTGTCCAGACAGAGGGTCAGGGGTCCTGTAGCCTCATAGGACAGTCAGAGTAAAATGAAAACACCTCCTACAAGCTTTAACCAAAGACTGATAGAAGTCACAAGACTGCTATATACTGCTGACGAGAAAAAGTATTTAGCAGTCTATATTTACTAGAATAATTGCATTTCCATGTTCTGTGTACTGTGGGAGACCAGCTATAGTGAATTCAGGGTCCTGCGTTTAGTAACGCTTTACCAACTGACATTTGTTTAAAAAAAAAGGTTACTTTTTTTAAATTCTTTTCATCCTTTGTTCATCACGTGCTGCTGATCTTCTGTAGCCTCTTTGCAGCCTGTCTCGTTTTCATATACCCCAGTGATGACTGCATGTCATATCTCAGCATAGGTTTCCTGATGGTGACTACAGTGGACCATGGCGGTGTCATGTGTGTTGAAATAGCCAATAGTGTTGTCTTCTCTCTCATGTGACAACGCAGGAGCCAGGGGCGTAACGATAGGGGTTGCAGGGGTTGCAATTGCAACCGGGCCCAATGGTCCAGGGGGCCCATGTGCCTCCCTTGTACACCTGAATAGGAGGGATGGCGGAGGTGGCATTTAGAGGACCCAATCTCCTCCATTTTCCTCTATCCAGTTTACTTGTCTTCTGCTGTTCCCAGAGCCCCTGTGTGCTTCCCTGGTCCCCCTGGGGCCTGCTGCAGAACTTGTGAAAGGGCCCCACTGCAGTACCGTAATAAAGGGACCCACAATGGGAGTAAAGGGCCCCAGGATCAGTGGGAAGAGGGAAGGGCCCTGGCCAGGGGTCGGGGGGCCCTTCATAATTTCTTGCACCGGGGCCCTGAAGGTTCTAGTTACGCCTCTGGCAGGAGCATAACCAAGAACGTTGTCACCCTATATGAGGATGGAAAGGCTTTCATGGCAAGACCACTAGCTACTATTTTAATGAAAACTAGAGATTTAAACTGATTGAAAATGTAATTTATTACTATAGTAAAGCTTATATGAAAATGTAGTGATTGGGTTTACATGTTTAATACACAATGGGGTGTTGTTTTCTCCTCATCTCCAGTATAAAAACTGCACTGGGAATGCTGGGGGGGAGACCCTGAGCACCAGCATCATTCTTTTCTGATGTGGCCGTAATAAGAAGACTGAATCCCTTATATAACTACAAGGCTGGAATATGGACAGGCGGCTGAGGTTAAGAAGATGATAGCGGTATTCAAGGCTAGATTAGAAAGGATCATGTATAATCCCCACTCTGCTCACGTGGGGACAGTAAACCTCCATGATCTAAGCATAGTCATGTGCAAACACATTTACTTTTATATTTCAGCTCTGGCTGATTTCATCCTTGTGTGGCCATATTTTATATATAGGGAGCTGGCCATATACACAGTATCTCACAAAAGTGAGTACACCCCTCACATTTTTGTAAATATTTTATTATATCTTTTCATGTGACAACACTGAAGAAATTACACTTTGCTACAATGTAACTTTTCTATATTATTTTATAAATGTTTTTACACTCCCCACATGAGTGAAAACACTCTATGACACATATACCGGTCGAGGGATATATATTTTATACCGGTGTGTTCCTACTTTAGTCGGTCTCGACTTTATATTTTCATTTACACAAACGTGTACTGATACGAATCTAGTACCTCCAAATGACAGGGGTGCACTCGTCTCACCCCTAATATGTACTAGGAAAGATTAGATCGGAACTTATGGCGATAGTAGAAGAATTGGAGTCGGCGGACAGGTATAAGGTCGGAACATCAATATATTCC
>BLSH010266822.1:1830203-1841346 GCA_018402905.1 Glandirana rugosa | reverse complement strand
AATGGGACAACTACTGTGAAGGGGACTCTAAATGGGACAACTACTTTGAAGAGGAATCTAAATGGGACAACTACTGTGAAGAAGCTCTAAATGGGACAACTATTGTGAAGGGAGCTCTAAATGGGACAGCTACTGTGAATGGGCTCTAAATGGGACACTTGCTGTGAAGGGGACTCTGAATGGGACAACTACTATGAAGGGGACTCTGAATGGGACAACTACTGTGAAGGGGACTCTGAATGGGACAACTACTGTGAAGGGGACTCTAAATGGGACACCTGCTGTGAAGGGGGCTCTGTGTGGGACACCTGCTGTGAAGGGGGCTCTATGTGGGACACCTGCTGTGAAGGGGGCTCTATGTGGGACACCTGCTGTGAAGGGGGCTCTGTGTGGGACACCTGCTGTGAAGGGGGCTCTGTGTGGGACACCTACTGTGAAGGGGGGGAAGTGTTTTTTTACAATATTTATTCTATTATTTGATATGGTTTCTTTATTGCTGTTAGATCTACAGCTCGCTGATCAGATCCAATGTTTTGTGAGCTGTAGATCTGAATTTTTTTTTCAGGGGTTCCCCGAGATCTTAAACTTTTTGCCAAGGGTTCCCCGAAGTCAAAAAGGTTGAGAAACACTGATCTAAATGATTCAGAGAAGGTTTGGGATTAAGTGCTGTGGTCAGATGAGACCAAAATTGAGCTCTTTTGCGTCAACTCGACTCTCCATGTTTAGAGGAAGAAAAATGCTGACTATGACGCTAAGAACACCATTCCTACAGTCAAGCACGGAGATGAAAACATTATGCTTTGGGGCTGTTCCTCTGTGAAAGGTACAGGCCAATTTTGCCGCACCGAGGGACCAATGGACAGACCCGTGTATTGTAAAATCTTGGATGAGAACCTTCTTCCCTCAGCCAGAACACTGAAGCTGGGTGGTGGATAGGTCTTCAAGCATGACATAGACCCAAAACATACCACCAAGGCAACAAAGGAGTGGCTCAAGAAGAAGCACATTAAGGTCAGGGAGTGGCCTAGACAGTCTCCAGACCTTAATCCTATAGAAAATTTATGAAGGGAGATAAAACTTTGAGTTGCCAAGAGACAGCCAAGAAACCTTAAAAAAATGTAATGAAGAGTGGACCAAAATCCCTTTGGAGATGTGTGCCAACCTGGTCACCAACTACAGGAAACATCTTAACTCTGCTTGCCAACGAGGGTTTCTCCACCAAGAAGTAAAGTGATTGTACAGCTTTATTTTTTTCCCCTTTAAAATAACAAACATGTCGTCATACATACCTTCCTCTGTGCAGTGGTTTTGCACAGAGTGGCCCCAAACCTCGTCTTCTGGGGTCCTCCTGTGGCGCTCCTGAGACCTCCTCAGCATCCAGTGACCGGTCAGGGAAAGTTTCCCTGGGGTCACACGTGTGGGCGCGCTCCCGTGTCCTGCTGTTTGCGTGTATTCACACAGACAGCGGGACTCGGCCCCCGCGTCACTGGACCTGATTGACAGCTGCGGGAGCCAAACGGGCCACTACTGGGAGAAGGTTTTTCACCTAAATGCAAAGAATGCATTAAGGCGAAAAACCATGAGACTTTACAACCCCTAAAGTCAGGTTTTGCTTTTGGATCAATTTCCTGTTTTACTCACTGAACTGCAACTTAATTTATAGCATTTGTATCATGTGTTTTTTTCTGGATTTTTCGTTGATACTGTCTCTATCATGTAACCACTTCAGCCCCGGAAGGATTTCCCCCTTTAGGACCAGAGCACTTTTTGCGATTCGGCACTGCGACAATTTTGCAAAAATATATATATATATTTTCTTACTTTTTGCTATAATGTATATCCAAAAAAAAATGTAAAAAACTATTTTTTCATCGGTTTGGCTGATTAATATTCTTCCTCATATTTCTGGTAAAAAAAAAAAATCGCAATTAGCGTATATTGACTGGTTTGCGCAAAAGTTGCTGCATTTACGAATGATGAGAATTCATTTATGGGGTTTTTATTTTTTTTTTATTTTTTACTAGTAATGGTGGCGATCTGCGATTTTTAGCGGGACTGCGATATTGCGGCAGACATGTCGGACCATTTTGACACTTTTTTGGGATCATTGGCATTTATACAGCGACCAGTGCTATGAAAATGCACTGATTACTGTGTAAATGTCACTGGCAGGGAAGGGGTTAACCTGCAGAGGCGCTCTGCTCCATTCACACCTGAGCATTTTGTAGCTCAAATATGCCTGAAGCATGAAGCTACAAAACGCTGGATGGGAAAAAAAATCAATGATTCTCTATGGAGATGGTTCACATCTCCACTCAAAAACTCCTGAAGCCAAAAGCCTGAAAACGCCTGAAGCTCAAACTACTCCCAGAGGTATTTTTGTCGTGCAAATTGGGCATATTCCAAAGTTTCTGATACTTTTCCATTGCCATAGAATCAATGGAAAAGCATCAAAGCGCGTATTAGCGCAACATCGGGCGTTTGCAAACGCACGGTCGCGCTACAAAACGCGCAACAAAAAGCTTCACAAACGCTCGAACACGTGTCGCTCAGGTGTGAATGCAGCCTAAGTGTTAAGTGTATTCCCTGTGTGTGTTTCTAACTGTGTGGGGGCTGGGCTGGCTGGGGGAGGGGAGTGATCGTGGCTCCTATATACAGGAAGCCTGTGATCACATTCCTTCCTCCTGTCAGAACGGAGATCCGTGTTTACTTACACGGACCTCCATTCTGTCACTGCTGAGGCGCAATCGCGGGTAGCTGGTGGACATCGAGTCTGGCTCCCCCGAAACATAGTGAGTGCGTGAGCTCGCCTCCGGCAGCACGTGCGCGCTCACAATCCGCGATCTCGCAGCCGCTGTCAGGTGACGCGGGTTTGCGATGTCGAACCACTTTGTCGCCGTTATACGACGGCGGGCGGTCAGCAAGTAGTTAAAATACACCTATGATAAAAAATATAAACCCTTCATTTCTTTGTATGTGGGCAAACTTACAAAATCTGCAGGGGAACAAATAATTATTTTCTCCACTGTACTTTAACTGTAAGGCCTCATACACACGGGCGTCTGAGAAAAAATAAGCAAAACGTTGGGTCTGACATTTTGGAAAAATCTGCGGTTTTTTTTTTGGTGTTTTGCATCGGCGTCAATAGGCGTTTTTTTAAAAAAAACTCAGTCCTCTGCTATTTTTCAACCTAAAAACGTTGGCGTCAAAAAAACGCCAGTTACCACCGGTACGGCATTAGCAGGCGTTAGTGAGCGTTTTGATGATTAGCGTCAAAAAATGCAAAAATGCTACAGCCTCAGAACGCACTGGTCCCGCGTTCTAGAAACAGCTCACTAATGCTGACGCCCTCTACTGCTCAAAAACATCAGCGTTTTTAGGGGGCCATTGAATAACATGGAGAGCTGCAAAAAACGCCCAAAAAAGTGGCGTCAAAAAACGCCAGTGTGTATGAGACCTAATCCATAAAGCAGCGTACAAGAAGTAGAAAAAAAAGCTTTAGGCAATTCGTGCTAACAAGTGCTTATTCATGAAGCTCTGCTTTATGAATTACAATTAATAAAGAAGTTCAATTTTAGCTGGAGTTTTATTATCCATTATTTTACAAGAATATCTCCAAAAAGTAAGCATTGATTTTCCCCAAACAAGAAATACATGCATTGCTTTGGTATTATAAGTGTTACAGGTACAAAATATGAAAACTGGTGCGGTCCATAAGGGGTAAAAAGCTGGACCTGCGCCAATCAGAAGTAACCCATGTGGTTTAGAATTGGTGGGCCTGAAATCTGCTACTGGTCCTGCTGCAAGAGCCAGAGTGTAAAACGCAGACCTCCGGGTATGGGGATCTTTGGAAACCCCACTTACCACAATGCAATGCCTCCTGCTGGAGGGGTCAAGCACCAGTTCTGGAACCTTAATTGTTCTTTTGTGTGAGCCAGCGCCTTGGTGTTTGCCTTGGCCAACTTGAAGGCTTAGCTTGGATGCTTTGTTGCATCCCATGGGACACATACAATGTAGTTAGATTTCCCTGTAAATGCAGACATGTGAAAAGAATATACAAGGCACCTGCTTCACTTACTTATTCTGACTCAACGTCTTCAGCTGCTTTCCACATTTGGATGTCTAGAATGAATATAATAGGGGTTGGGTATGGCCTAGCTAAATCTATAGAGGGTCTGTTTTCAAAACTTTTAGCATTTCTGACCCAAAACCAGCATGAGGTTCAAAAGTACCTACTTTCCTCTGCTTTTGCTAGCTGCAACACAATGTCCCAGTATATACAGTGCCTGGAAAAAGTATTCATACCCCTTTTCCACATTTTGTCATGTTGCAACCAAAAATGTAAATGTATTTTATTGGGATTTTATGTGACCAACACAAAGTGGCACATAATTGTGAAGTGGATGGAAAATGATAAATGGTTTTCAAAATGTTTTACAAATAAATATGAGAAAAGTGTGGCGTGCATTTGTATTCAGCCCCCCTGAGTCAATACTTTGTAGAATCGCCTTTCTGCAATTACAGCTGCAAGTCTTTTTGGGGAGGTCTCTACCAGCTTTGCACATCTAGAGAGGACATCTTTGCCCATTCTTCTTTGCAAAATAGCTCAAGTTCTGTCAGATTGGATGGAGAGCGTCTGAACAGCAATTTTCAAGTCTTGCCACAGATTCAATTTGGACTTAGGTCAGGACTTTAACTGGGCCATTCTAACACATGAATATGGTTTGATCTAAACCAGTGGTCTCCAAACTGTGGCCCAGGGGCCAGACGTGGACCTTTGCTTCCTTTTACCTGGCCCTTCGGGCATTATTACCCCCTGACACTGGCAATGGAGCACTATTCCTCCCACCGAAACCAATGGAGGAGCACTATTGCTCCCACTGACACCAATGATGGGGCACTATTGCTCCCACTGATAACAATGATGCGGCACCATTCTTTTCACTGACACCAACGACGGGGCTCTATTCCTCCCACTGACACCAATGATGGGGAACCATTCCTTCCCCTGACATCAATGATGGGGCTCTATTCCTTCCATTGACACCAATGATGGAGCACTATTCCTCCCACTGACACCAATGATGGGGTACTATTCCTCTGATACCAATGATGGGGCACTATTCCTCCCACTGATATCAAAGATGGGGCACTATTCCTCCCACTGATACCAATGATGAGGCACTATTCCTCCCACTGACACCAATGATGGGGCTCTATTCCTCCCACTGACACCAATTAAGGGGCTCTATTCATTCCACTGACACCAATGATGGGGCACCAGAACTCCCACTGACACCAATGATGGGGCTCTATTCCTCCCACTGGCACCAATAATGGGACTCTATTCCTCCCACTGACATCAATGATGGGGCACTATTGCTCCCACTAATACCAATGATGGGGAACCACTCCTTTCACTGACACCAATGATGAGGCACTATTTCTTACACTAACACTAATGATGGAGCACTATTCCTCCCACTGATACCAATGATGGGGCTCTGTTCCTTCCACTGATACCAATGGGACACGATTTCTCCAACTGACACAAATTATAGGACATTTTCTACTCCCACTGGCCACAGTTCGGCCCCCAACATTTGAAGGACAGTAAACTGGCCCTTTGTTTAGAAAGTTTGGAGACTCCTGATCTAAACTATTCTATTGTAGCTCTGGCTGTATGTTTAGGGTCATTGGCCTGCTGGAAGGTGAACCTCTGCCCAGTCTCAAGTCTTTGGCAGACTAACAGGTTTTCTTTTAAGATTGCCCTGTATTTGGCTCCATCCATCTTCCCATCAACTCTGGCCAGCTTCCCTGTCCCTGCTGAAGAAAAGCATTCCCATAACATGATCTTGCCACCACCATGTTTCACGGTGGAGATGGTGTGTTCAGGGAGATGTGTAGTGTTAGTTTTCTGCCACACATAGTGTTTTGCTTTTAGGCCAAAAAGTTCAATTTTGGTCTCATCCGAGCAGAGTACCTTCTTCCACATGTTTGCTGTGTCCCCCCCATGGCTTCTCAAAAACTGCAAATGGGTCTTCTTATGGATTTCTTCCAACAATGTCTTTCTTCTTGCCACTCTTCAATAAAGGCCAGATTTGTGGAGTGCATGACTAATAGTTGTCCTGTGGACAGATTCGCCCACCTGAGCTGTGTATCTCTGCAGCTCCTCCAGAGTTACCATGGGCCTCTTGGCTGCTTCCATTTTTGGATGATGGATTGGACAGTGCTCCGTGAGATGTTCAAAGCTTGGGATATTAACTCTGCTTTAAACTTCTCCACAACTTTATTCCTGATCTGTCTGGTGTGTTCCTTGGACTTCATGATGCTGTTTGGTTCTCTAACAAACCTCTGAAGGCTTCACAGAACAGCTGTATTTATACTGAGATTAAATTACTCAGGTGGACTCTATTTACTAATGAGGTGACCTTTGTAGGCAATTGGTTCCACTAGATTTTAGTTAGGGGTATCAGAGTAAAGGGGGCTGAATACAAATGCACACCACACTTTTCACATATTTATTTGTAAAACATTTTGAAAACCATTTATCATTTTCCTTCCACTTCACAATTATGTGCCACTTTGTGTTGGTCTATCTCATAAAATCCCAATAAAATACATTTACGTTTTTGGTTGTAACATAACAAAATGTGGAAAATTTCAATGGGTATGAATACTTTTTCAAGGCGCTGTACCCCCCGCATCCCCTATGGCCGTCTGACAACACAGATAGCGAAGAGACAAATGGGTTGACAGACAGTACTTTTCCCTGTCCCCTTGCCTGGAACATTACAGTTTACAAAGAAAAATGTCACCTGTCAAAGCAGCCATCTCCTTGCTAGCTGTGTTGTTGCATGACTATGGAGGGAAGAGGAGTGACCTCATAGCTAGCCACTGACACATTAATAAAAATGGAAGTGAGACTTCTATAATTTACAATTTTTTTAAACTGTTGCAAAGTTTTCTACCTGGAGATCCTGCCAGGAGCTGCTTTTCCTGTTTCAGCCTGGGTTCACACTGCTGCGGGAATGAAATTGTGTGACTTCAACTCATTCCTGCATGTCAGTCCGACTATTTCAGAGACATCTGTGCGGTTTCATGCACAGATATCTATGGAAATTGCACCTGAAATTGCAAAAAGTAGTACAGAAACTACTTTTGGGAATCAAAGCCGCAAAGTAGGCGTCGCACCGATTCAGACGGTGCCATGTCAAATCGCATGCCAAATGGCAT
Organism: Glandirana rugosa; assembly: GCA_018402905.1. Taxonomy (NCBI): domain Eukaryota; kingdom Metazoa; phylum Chordata; class Amphibia; order Anura; family Ranidae; genus Glandirana; species Glandirana rugosa. The sequence goes on along the minus strand of BLSH010266822.1, from coordinate 1,834,110 downwards.
AATTGTGAACCTAGGCTTAAAGCTTGTTTACACTTGCTTTGGTCTCAGAAAAGCGATAAGCATTCAGATTGCTCTTCAGAGAGCATCTGACAGGCAGCAAGGAGGGGTTGTATTGCTTCTCACTGTCTGCTTTAACCCCTTGAACCCCACACTAAAACGCAAGTATAATTTCTGCTGTGGCTGCAGTATTTGTACAACCCCAGCTATTGCCTTGGCAGCTAAAGGAGGGCAGCAATTTGGGGGTTAGCAAAAGCAGAGCTCAACCGCAGGGTTTTACTGTCCCCCAAACCACTGGTGTGAATGAGCCCTTAGGCCAAATGTGCCATAGTTACATAGTTAGTCATAGTTACATAGTTAGGTTGGAAAAAGAAACAAGTCCATCTAGTTCAACCAATACATATACTGCGATGGAGCTACTCCTACAGACACCGTGACGCACTGGTAAGTCGCTGACTTTTTCCGGGCCACATCCACCTACTTCCCTGTGATTTGACACAGCAGGAGTCTGACAGCAGATACTGCCCAATGAATCATGGCCCTGATCGGCTGTATCAAAAAAATCACAGCCCAGAGCACCGTGTTGACAAAGCAGGGTAAAAGAAACAAATCAATCTGTAGGAAAAAGCAGCACATATTACACACATTACACATTCTTAGGCACACAATTAATCCCTTGATCGCCCTAGATGTTAACCCCTTCCCAGCCAGTATCATTAGTACAGTGACAGTGTATATTATTAGCACTGATCACTGTATTAGTGTCACTGGTGATGTCAGTGGCAGTTAGTCAGTTCCCCTCCAGCATCAGATTACCCACCACACTATCATAGTCCCGTTATAAGTCGCTGAACAATGCCATTGCTACTATAAAAATATCAAAATAAATAAAAATTCCAGTATATATACCATAGTTTGTAGAAACTATCTAACTTTCACGCAAACAAATAAATAAATAATTGGGGATTGGGATTCTTTTTTTTTAACAAAGATGTAGCAATATACATTTTGGCCTAAATTGACATTATTTTGAAAATTTTCAGTCTTTTTTTTTATACAATAAAAAATAAAAAACCCATAGGTGATCAAATTACACCAAAAGAAAGCTCTATTTGTGTGAAAAAAACTATATAAATGTTATTTGGGTAAAGTGTTGCATGAGCGCACAATTACCAAATAAAGTAACGCAGTGCTGAGTAGGAAAAAATGCCTGATCATGAAGGGGGTAAAATGGTCCAGCGATTAAGTGGTTAAGCCACTGCCTCACAATGATACCAGCCTGTTGAAGGCCCATTTAAAGGGTTAGTTCACCTTTTAACAAAATATGAAAAGAATAACCAACTCACTACACCCTTTGGTGATTACCTTCTGACACCTATATGAGTATAGTGGTCCGAACATCTTAAAATAATTCAGTACACAGCCCCAGAGGCTGTGTAGTGTTATAATGCTCACAGTGGTAAGTGGGCATTGGTCAGCATGGGATGTGACCATACTGAACAATGAGAATCTCTTTGAGACGTCTTTTCAGGATGGCATCACAGAAAAAAAAAAAAAAAAAAGAGTACAGCAGAGCGCAGCTTACAAATTCCCGGCATCAGCTAGTGTGGGCAATGAAAGATAATCATCCAAAGAGGGAAGTGCAGCAGGGATCGGGAGTGTGGGGTGGGCGTTAGTTCACGGTTTCATGTTTGGTGAAAAGGAGAACTAACCTTGCCATTGGGCAGCCTATCTAATAGACTCAATAGGCAACCCAACTGCCAAATGGTGGAGCATGCACACCAAGCTGACAACGCTGCTGCTAATTACAAAGTGAAGAGTTGTCAGCCTGCAACAAGAAGTGCTGTTTTCTGGCAGGATCTTCAGGTAGGTAACTTTGCAAAAGATTTAAAAAAAATTCTTCAAGCGAATCTTCACACTCTGAATAGACTTCCCTCCAATCCACCAGTACATGGATAGTGCACGTCACTCGCCTAGGCAAATGACATGCACAGTGCTCGCTGTGCCTCCTGGGATATGCACATCACATATCCCAGAAGGCATTGCCCTTCATTCAGAAAGGAGGAGGGGGGCATGTTTAGCGCTGTGCCATTGGGAGGAGCACTGGTTGAACCTGGAAGAGCCAGCAGGCCTCTCAATGACGTTACAAGCAACATGGTGGAGCGGTACCGCGTGGCGGCAGACAAGATGATCTCAGTAGCACAAAGCCAGATTCTCTGGGTGAGTATCTGAAATGTGCATGGACCACACTAAGTGGGGGTAAAAAAAAATGGGGGGTGATCAAAGATCCACTTTAATGCTGACCCGCCACTGTACATATATTGAATCATGGGGCAGGATCTGTTGACAAAGTCCCGCGTCAAATCACAGGGGAATAGGCAGGCAGGGGGCGCACTAACGCCCCCTGAAACCTGTGATTTGACGCAGGAGTTCATCAATAGATCCTCCCCAATGATTCATGGCAGGGATCTGCTGATTGGCCGTATCAAATCACAGTCTAGAGCCCTGTGTTGATAATCAACACAGGGCTCTATACAGAGGGAACAAATCAATCTGTAGTAAAAAGCAGCACACACTACACACATTAACACTTGTTAGGCACAAAATTAACCCATTGATTGCACCAGATGTTAACCCCTTCTTAGCCAGTGCCATTAGTACAGTAACACTGATCACTATATGTGTGTCACTGGAGATGTCAGTGGCAGTTAGTCATTTCGTACAAAGTGTTGGTTAGTGTCAGATTGTCTGCTGCCCTATCACAGTCCCCATCAGTGTCGGCTGGTCCATTAGGGGTGCAGAGGCCCAACCCCCCCATCCATGTATCCGGCTCCCCTAATCTACACGTGGGGCACCGGATGCATGGATTCCAATGTTTTCTTTTTTTGAAGCATGTGATCAGAGCCTAAGGCTCCAATAGATGGAAATTGATTGTTTAAATCGCGCTCTTATATAGCTGATACAATCATAACATAGTGTTAAAAATGTCACAATAATCAAACAAATATATATGTGCTATGTATAACAAAGGATTAAAGTTCATAAGTGATTACAGCGAGCTTGCCTATGGACCAGTAAGAACAAAGTGATCTAGTGCAAAAGTTCATGATATGGTGGCAACAAAGTCTTCCTGTAATCCAAGACATGGGATGCAATGGTTACAAATCCCCCACCACCAAGGTGTCTCTGCACAAGTGTCGTGCCATGATCCTTTCCAACAACATGTATGCACACAGTGCAATCACCGTACAGATTTGACCCCCACTACAGGTAGTCAAATCACGCATGTGTAGTTGTCAATCCACTCTGGATACATCCACCAAAACCAGCACTTCTGTGTCTTTGTTACCCGTCAAAAGCACACCCAGAGTGGACTGACAACTACACATGCGAGATTTGAATTGTCAGTTAAAGTAGCGCAGTGCTGAATAGCAAAATTTGGCCTGGTCATGAAGGGGGTAAAACTTTTCGGAACTCAAATCGTTAAAGTGGAGTTCCACCCAAAAATGGAACTTCCGCTTATCGGAAAATATAAAAACGAGGGAACTCTATCATCTTTTAAATGTTACAAAGAATATAACCGAATATGTAAAAACAAAATCAAGGATGCAAAAATTCACAACGAACGATAGATTGCAAAAGATCGTAAGACAAACCCCAAAAAATTCTTCAAATATATTAATAGTAAAAATGTCCTTTAGGATCCACGGATCCTAAAGGAATTGACCTCTGTCATTTCAAAGCCATTGTAACTCATGGTTAGGTCACCATGATAAGGTCAGTAATTCCTCAGGGATTTTTACTCAATGTTACCGAAACTTTACTGTCTCCAGTTAAGGAAATCCTAGGCACCTAGGATTTCCTGTAAAAATGATAATTATATAAACTTCTTAAAAAACCCCAAACAGAA
>BLSH010266822.1:1811468-1826081 GCA_018402905.1 Glandirana rugosa | reverse complement strand
ATTCTGGTGGCATACAGAGCCAAAAGCATGAAAAATGTGTCCAAATATATATGGACATATCTGTATATACTGTATAGTGGTTGGTCTAAATGAATAAGCTTGAATAAATAACCATTGATCAGTTATAACTACAAGTGAATGGTAAAGTATTTATAATAATATTAATAAACATAAATTAGGAAAATATTTCACCTTTGTGGTATGTAAAACATATGCTGGGGTGGGGGCTTGTAAAGGACTCCGCTGTATGCCGGCCACAGACCTCCCAAGATCCGGAAGAGAGAGCTTTTCCCGCAGCCATTGGGCCCTGTAATAAGCAGGTGCATCCCCTCCTCCACCTGTAACAGAATGAATGTGACACAATGAAAGAAAAAAGACAATGACCATACCAGTACTAAAATACCTCATTCAATTTGTTAAATCTGAATTCCGGGCACAAAATAGTGCATTTAAATATATTCCGCAATAGCCAAAAAGTAGATAAATCTACTTTGTGTGTGCAAAGTGCTTTTGCAATGTCAGATATTACCTTGTAATGGTAACTGTGACATCATAACTTTGCTGTACAATGCCTGTGCAGAAAGCAGAGCTGTGGGAGGGGCCCAGTAGGGTCCACCCAATACAGGAAACTATAGGAGGGGGCGGAGACAAGACTAGTCACCCTGCAGAGGGAGAGAGAGCAGCAGTGAGTGGTCTTTATTACAGGAAGGAAAAGTCTCACACTGGATTACTGCACAGATCTGCAAGAAATACATAAAGTACACCAGGATTCAAGGAACAATACACACGATGAATGGATTTAGAAAAAATACAAAGCATATTAGCTTTAAAGATAAGCTATATTCAAAATGAAAGCACTCTGTGACTAATGAACCCAGAAGTAACAAGCATTGTATCACTTACCAGGTTCAGAGATGTCATTCAGCTACTGTAGCTGAGTAAGCAGCTAATCAAGCATGATCTGTGCTTGGAGGGCAAGGGAGACACTGGAGGTCTAACAAATCTCTGTTGTCTTCCTAAAGAGGACCTGTCACCTGCCCATGCTATCACATAGAGAGCTTGTCAGCCCCCTTGTGATAGCAATACATTTAAATAAACAAAGTGTTAAAAAAAAACGAAACTATAATAAACAAAAAAGTAAAAAAATTATAAGCAACCCTGTTGCCTTACGCACACACCAGAATGCAAATGCAGATTTTACCATGCGTGCAAAAAAATTACAAAATTGCCACGGAAGCAAAGTGGTTAAAAACAGAAATATAATTGCTCTGAGCGAAAATAGTTTTATTGCTTCTGCTCTAGTTGTACAAACACACATTGTTTCTTCCAGTGTTAGTAAGAAGCTGAATTGGATATTAAATCAAAGGGACTTGTGTTGCCGGTCAATTGCCACAAATTGCTGCTAATTTGATTACCAGTTCGTTCCCTTTGTAAAATCCTTAAATAGCCATGGCCATTACTGCTTCACTGATGAAGATAAGCTTCCCAGAAACATGTTCAATGCACAACAACAGCATCTTGCAATTACACAGTTATTGACTTTTTGCTGGTAACACAAGGTTCTCAATGAGGTCCCTCAACACCTAACTATAACCATCTCTACCCTCTGCTGCATGCGGGACATGACTCCCCTGCTTAAGTTCAGTGTCTGGCTTTTACCACTCACGACCACCAAACACCTTACTGTTCCTGTTCCTCAGGGTATCCTCTTTCCACCATGTTCCTGGCCCCATTTCAACCTCTGCTCACTTCTCTTGGCCTCTATATACGCCACTGGGCCAACCCTCATGCCTTTTGGGCAACCCTGAGTTCCCCAGATACCCTGAGGTGCAAGCCTTACCTACACTCACCACCTCACTGTTCCGGCTCTACAGTGATTCCTCTCTCCACCGTGTTCCTGGCCCCATTCTTACCTCTGCTCACTCCTCTTGGCCTCCGCCTTGCTCCTCGTGGCCTCCCCTCGCTCCTCTTGACCAACCCTCACTCCTCTTGACCAAACCTCACTCCTCTTGACCAAACCTCACTCCTCTTGACCAAACCTCACTCCACTTGGCCAAGACTCAGTTACCCTGAGGTGACATCCTTACCTATACTGCTCCTGGCCCTTCTCTTCTAGCCTTCCCAGCTCTCTACTTATGCAAAAGTTGTTAGAGTGCTGGATCCAACATAAAAAAATGCTTGATCTCCAGTTCAAGGAAAGTAGTTCTCTATTATGGAGTGTGTCCCTGAGGATCCTTGGGTCGAGAGCATATGTACATGAGAGCGCCTGGTTCAAGTCCGGTAAACGTTGATTAATCTTGATACAATGTCAAGAGGCAAAACCAGCATGTTTTGGAGGATCAAGGCTTCTCTTTCATTAGGGCCTGTAACCTGGCTGTAATAGAAGCATATACTGGACATACAATGGTAAGGCAATGCAAGTTATAATGACAGCAGGGTTATCTCCAACTAACAGCCCAGCTTACGGACACTGATGAAGATGGAGCCATGAGCCTCTAAAACGTGTTGGCTTTGTCTTCTGACTTTTTACCAAAATCAATAAACTTTTTGTCACGGTCTGAAGTCAAGCTCGGAGGGCCAAAAACTATTGCAGTGGAGAAGCACCCACCAACAAGCTGGATAAGTACAGAACCAGGTCACCCTGGTGGATAACACAGACTCCGCATCTCAGATGAGCCCAAGTACTAGCTGGTGTTCACCAGAGCTCCCGAAGGTGGAGATGAGTTTTGTTGTGTGTTAGTACCAGGTTACGGTCCTCAGGATCCCCATGCCAGGAAGTGAGCAAGCCAGGGTCCAGTAGTAGATATACCAGGTAGGGATCAAGCATAAGCACAATCAGTAAACAAGCTGAAGGTTGGTAACGAGTGGTTTCAGGTTGGGATCAAGCAGAAGCATAGTCAGTAAACAGGCCGAAGGTCAGTAGCAAGTGGTCCCAGGTTGGAATCAAGCAGAAGCATAGTCAAGGAACAAGCCAAAGGTTGGCAATGAGTGGTAGCAAAGATACAAATATCAGCAGGAGAGACAAGAGAGAGATATTGGCTGCAGAGAGCACAATAATCTGGCAAATATGAAGTGCAGAGACATGGCTTAAATCAAGAAGTTCAAAGAGTTCAAGGTTCAAGAAAAACAGAGTTCAAGGTAAGATCATTCAAGGAATTGTCCAAGAAGCTGTCCAGCATCCCAGGTGGCTTAGCAAGAAGAGACATCACCACACACTGCAGAGGTCGCAGGTTCAGACCCAGGTTCTGACACTTTTACTGACTTGAACCAAGCTGTGGTGCTCTTGCTCCTTCCACTGTCCGTGAAGAGGACATGTAACATGTCCTAATGTAGCACAAGGCAAGTGTCATGAATTTGCTGAATTTAGCACAGTTGCAATATAGCCTGGGCATCATAACCATTTCATCCTCCACCTCCAAAAAAGACTGAGAACATCTTGGTGGCCAACAACAAGCATACCATCTATAAATGAGAATGGCTTCTTTGAAAACTTTGACAGGGTCCCTTTAAGTAAAATAATAAATGCGTTACATGACCTGTATAGCCCACATGAACTTCTACCTATTAAAATAACTATATGTTGGTATACAAAGACTTGTGTAAACAAGGACCAAGGTCACGGCTGTTGTACCAGGGAGAGAGCTGCTCTATATTATTAAAGAGCATTGCCAACATGGCCTTGGTCTTTGGACATTGACTTTGCTCTCCCCCCTATCATTGGTGATAACAAGTCCAACACTTATCTTTGGAGAATTATACTGTAAATCCAGAGTCCAGGTGATAATTAAATACTGCATCCCAGTTTATGAATTGAAGGAAATCAATCTTTGCCGCTAACTAAGTCAATTAAATGCAGAATGGAAGGGCTGATTAGCAGGGTGTAATCTGTTTATCTAGATTTCAGGAAGAGTTATCATGGAGAATGGTTTAAGTGGCCGAGTTCACCACGCTAACGATATTAAATAGAGGAAAGGTGAAAGCTGTGGTTACTCTGGGTCATGGCAGGCTGTTCAAAAATGATGAAGCTTTTTCAGGACTTACCCGAATATTAAGGCTTGCCACTACGACGTCTCCTGTTGGGGTGACTATGGGGATATTTTCACAGATTATTCCATTCTCAACATCCACCACTCGCCCTGGTAATAGAAGCATAGAATAAAAATCAACCATTAAATCAGCTTTTATTTTGTGCCCATTCTTCATTATTTTTTTGTGTTCATATTTTATTTCTTGATCTCATAGTTTAAAATTTTTTGTGTCCATATTTTATTTTTGTGCCCATATTTTATTAGAAGAGAAATGTTTTTTTTTTCATATAAAATGTGATTCTAACATTCTAAATAATGCTTACAAGTCGGGCTGAATAAATTCCCGAAATGTCAAGTGGATCTTTCAGTATTCAGACTTATATAGGTCTTGTTTGTTCACATGGGTGTACTTAAGGGAAAAAAATAGCAAACAAAAAAAAAATACAGTTGTTACACAAGTCATATTGTTAATGAATGTTATTAAAAATTACCTTTTCTTTTCAATCTGCAGCACTACAATTTTCTGTAAAATGCAATATGGCTACCTGGAGGCGTTCTGCACACCGATGGTGTGCAGAACACCCCCCCCCCCCAGATATTTCCTGCTTGTGTGATTGGCTTACTGATTTTCCCAGAAGTCTTCACTAAGATACAAGTCAGGTTTTGGGCACCCCTGCAACAATGTAATTTTTGGTGAGATACTCCCAAAGGAAAATCACGTCTAAACGGATGCAAACCCTGTCACTTTCCTCATTAGAACCCTGCAAGTGCAGCAGCTGATTGAGAATGATAAAATCATTCCCATTAGATTCAGTTTGCTCATGGACACAAACAAATGGCTATATCTTCCGAATAACAAAAGGTAGGAACCTGCAACAAAGTTTGTTAAAATCCCTGCAATGTACAGAGATCACTGAGAGGGGAGTGTTTTCTTCTAAACAGAAGTGGAGCTACTCTTTAAATGCATGCCCGCATGAGGGCAGTGCTTGCCTGCATCCTCATGCAGACAGTCTCATTCATGTCAACTGGGACACAGCTGCTGCCCCCCAATGTCTGCATTCGGGGCCGCGTACCCACACCCAGACAGCTATAAAACTGGGAGCAGTTGCTGTGTCCCAATTGAAATTAATGGGACTGCCGTCAATGACAGTAAACAATACCCTATTGTTGGTTTTAGTGGGAGGAATAGTTTGCCATTGTTGGTATCAGTGGAAGGAATAGTGCCCCATCATTGGTGTAATTGAGAGGAATGGTGCCCCATTAATGGTGTAATTGGGAGGAATAGTGCCCCATCATTGGTGTAACTGGGAGGAATACTGCCCCATCGGTGGTATAACTGGGAGGAATACTGCCCCATAATTGGTGTAATTGGGAGGAATACTGCCCCATCATTGGTGTAATTGGGAGGAATAGTGCCACATCAGTGGTGTAATTGGGAGGAATAGTGCTCCATCAGTGGTGTAACTGGGAGGAATAATGCTCCATCAGTGGTAAGATTGGAAGGAATAGTGCCCCATCAGTGGAGTAATTGGGAAGAATAGTGACCCATCTTGGGTGTCAGTGGGAGGAATAATGCTGATTATTGGTGTAATTGGCAGGAATAGCGGCCAATTATTGGTGTAATTGGGAGGAATAGCATCCCATCATTGATGTAATTGGGAAGAATAGTATCCCATCATTGGTATTCGTGGCAGGAATAGTGCCCCATCATTGGTATCAGTGGGAGGAATAGTGCCCCATCATTGGTATCAGTGGGTGGAATAGTGCCCCATCACTGATATCAGTGGGTGGAATAGTGCCCCATCATTGGTATCAGTGGGAGGAATAGTTCCCCGTTATTGGTGTAATTAGGAGGAATAGTGCCCCAACGTTGGTGTCAGTGGGAAAAATAGTGCCGATCATTTGTATCAGTGGGAAGAATAATGCCCCATCATTGGTATCAGTGGGAGGAATAGTTCCCCGTTATTGGTGTAATTAGGAGGAATAGTGCCCCATCGTTGGTGTCAGTGGGAAGAATAGTGCCCCATCATTGGTATCAGTGGGAGGACTAGTTCCCCATTATTGGTGTCAGTGGAAAGAATAGTGCCCCATCATTGGTATCAGTAGGAAGAATAGTGCCCCATCGTTGGTGTCAGTGGGAAAAAGGGTCTGATAAAGGCAAAGGGCCACATCAGAGCCTCAGGCCACAGTTTGCAGACCACTGAAATAGAGTAGAGAAACATGTATGAAAATAAAGCTGCTAATTGAAAAATATACAGTGGGGCAAAAAAGTATTTAGTCAGCCACCAATTGTGCAAGTTCTCCCACTTAAAAAGATGAGAGGGGCCTGTAATTTTCATCATAGGTACACTTCAACTATGAGAGACAGAATGAGAAAAAAAATCCAGAAAATCACATTGTCTGATTTTTAAAGAATTTATTTGCAAATTATGGTGGAAAATAAGTATTTGGTCACCTCTACAAAAAGCAAGATTTCTGGCTCTCACAGACCTGTAACTTCTTCTTTAAGAGGCTCCTCTGCCCTCCACTCGTTACCTGTATTAATGGTGCCTGTTTGAACTCGTTATCAGTATAACAGACACCTGTCCACAACCTCAGTCAGACTCCAAACTCCACTATGGCCAAGACCAAAGAGCTGTCAAAGGACACCAGAAACAAAATTGTAGACCTGCACCAGGCTTGGAAGACTGAATCTGCAATAGGTAAGCAGCTTGGTGTGAAGAAATCAACTGTGGGAGCAATTATTAGAAAATGGAAGACATACAAGACCACTGATAATCTCCCTCGATCTGGGGCTCCACGCAAGATCTCACCCCGTGGAGTCAAAATGATCACAAGAACGGTGAGCAAAAATCCCAGAACCACACGGGTGGACCTTGTGAATGACCTGCAGAGAGCTGGGACCAAAGTAACAAAGGTTACTATCAGTAACACACTACGCCGCCAGGGACTCAAATCTTGCAGTGCCAGACGTGTCCCCCTGCTTAAGCCAGTACATGTCTGGGCCCGTCTGAAGTTTGCTAGAGAGCATTTGGATGATCCAGAAGAGGATTGGGAGAATGTCATATGGTCAGATGAAACCAAAATAGAACTTTTTGGTAAAAACTCAACTTGTCGTGTTTGGAGGAGAGAGAATGCTGAGTTGCATCCAAAGAACACCATACCTACTGTGAAGCATGGGGGTGGAAACATCATGCTTTGGGGCTGTTTTTCTGCAAAAGGGACCAGGACGACTGACCCGTGTAAAGGAAAGAATGAATGGGGTTTTGAGTAAAAAACCATATTCCATCAGCAAGGGCATTGAAGATGAAACATGGCTGGGTCTCTTTCAGCATGACAATGATCCCACACACACCACCCGGGCAACGAAGAGTGGCTTCGTAAGAAGCATTTCAAGGTCCTGGAGTGGCCTAGCCAGTCTCCAGATCTCAACCCCATAGAAAATCTTTGGAGGGAGTTGAAAATCTGTGTTGCCCAGCGACAGCCCCAAAACATCACTGCTTTAGAGGAGATCTGCATGGAGGATTGGGCCAAACTACCAGCAACAGTGTGTAAAAAACCTTGTGGAGACTTACAGAAAACTTTTGACCTCTGTCATTACCAACAAAGGGTATATAACAAAGTATTGAGATTAACTTTTTTTATTGACCAAATACTTATTTTCCGCTATAATTTGCAAATAAATTCTTTAAAAATCAGACAATGTGATTTTCTGGATTTTTTTTCTAATTCTGTCTCTCATATTGTTGAAGTGTACCTTTGTGAAAATTACAGGCCTCTCTCTTCTTTTTAAGAGGGAGAACTTGCACAATTGGTGGCTGACTAAATACTTTTTTGCCCCACTGTACCCTAGATGACTGTATAGGGATATAGCTGTAAAATACTACAAACTGTATACCAGCAATCCATTGCTGCCATTTCCATGCTATTGCCGCATATCCCCCTGCAGTGTGTTGTACTTTGCACATACTGCAGGGAAAAGGTGCTATTTATGAACGGCACACACTGCAGGGCAAAAGGTGGTAAGTTGCAACAGCACACTGTTGGCCTTATTTAGACTTTTGGCTGGGGGGGTGTTAAAAACGCATGGTTGAGCCAAGTTCTTAGGGCCTCCCAAACATCCCCCCCACCCCCTTAAGCTGCAATGGCAGCAAATGTGGGTGTTTGCATGCCGTGGTCATCCTGCTTTACGCCCGCAGCAAACACTATCCTACATATCAAGCTCGGTTGCAGTGTGTTTGTTTGGCACAAACTGTGTTAATACAGGAGGTAAGGAGGCATCGGTTCGCCTTCTCACAGCCAGCTCTGAAAAGCAATCTGAATACAGATTGCTTTTCAGAGGAGCGGCAGTTTTAGACACACGTCTAAAGCTGGCCATGGATGGATCAAAATTTGGCTGATTCAGCAAATCCTGATAGTTCTATGGCTGTTCCAGCTCAGCAGAAGTCAATTGAACAATCGAGTTCTGTCAAATGGGACCATTGGAAAACTTTTGACAATCAGCTGGCTTCAGGCAATCAGCTTCAGCCGCTGATCAGTGTATTCTGAGAATGGAGGCGTCCCTGCTGTCAGAATACAATGGCACACCAGGGAGGATTCCTCCATCCACCTCGCATGTGTGGATGGGGGAATACGCTCGTGTTTTTATCAATCATCCCTTTGGCTGACTGAAAAGAAAAAAAAAAAGAACCGTCTATGACCAGCTTAAGTGTACAGCAGTATAGCAGCAATGGATTGCTGGGATATAGTTTGAAGTATGTGACATAGTGCAGCTATAGTATATCCCTATACAGTCATCTGGGGTATATTCTACAATTATCGCCATTTTCTCCACTCTATTTGATGAATGCTGATTTATTGCTAGACACCGGTTCTCTTTTTAGCAAGTTTACTGTGGTTATGGAATGAGCAGAAGCATTATTAAAAATACCCAACATTGGGGGGCGCTATATCACTCCACATCTAGCATTTAAAACATTGTTGCGCCTTTCTGGATATTTTTACATGTTTCAGTGATGGGGGCAGAGATCCCATTGATGGGATACATTTTTATTTATTACAAAGTTTCAGAACTAAGGAGAATGTCAGCTAAGGCCTCGTTCCCACGGGAATACTACAGCAGACGCTCATGTGAGGGCCTTGTTTGCCTGCATGGGGATGTGCAGGTGTTCTGGGCAACCTCATGCAGGCTAGGGGTTGTACAGATACCAGTTTTTTGCCAGCAAGTATGAATACTAATACTTTCGATCAAGTACTCACCGATACAAAGTACCAATACCTTTGCACTGCATTAGAGCCCATACAAAATGAACGGGCTCAAATCATACTGCAAAGAACCGCATGCACATTAATGAAAATACAGTGCGATTCCTGACCAAAACGCATGTTGTTTCCCACACCGGACCTGCGTGAACCGAGGCTGAAGTCACTATGACAAGCATCAGTTAACACAGGGGCAGTGGGGGAAAGCGCATGTTTAGGACTGGAATCGCACCGCATTCCTGTTCAAATCGCATGCGATTCTTTGCAGTACGATTTGAGCCCATTCATTTTGTATGGGCTCAAATTGCATTGGTATGGGTTTTAGGCATCGGAGCATTTGCATGAGTACTCGTGCAAATGCTCAGTATTCGCACTGATACTGATATCGGTATCATTGCAACCCTAGTGCAGGCAGTCCTATTCAGGTCAATTGTGAATCTGTGGGAGAAGGACCCCCTCTGACCCTCCCCCCCGGGTACAAGACTCCTGATGGGGATAAAGCACACTCAGGACCATCTAGCTAAGGCCTAGTGGACCCTGCTCCTCATGATTAGCCGTAGCCAACCAATGAGCACTAGGTAGGGGGCTCTCCAGAAGAGTAACCCCAAAGAAGGGGAGGAAGGAACCTAAGGGCCACACATCCTCCCCCTAGACTTTAAGGTAGGTCCGAAAACAAACACCTAATGTGGAATTTAACACAAAATAGGGAAAGTGACATACAGTGAGAAATATAAAGTGCCAATATGCAGGACAATTGCCATTGATTGACCTTGCGGCCTGGTAACAATAATAGCCCCAGTGTTGGCCAAAGACCTAGCCTATGAGGAAGGGTGCATAAAAAAAGCTTTATTGTTTTGACCTAGTGCAGTGTCACACTGTAGGGTCCAAAACCCATAGAGCAGGGGTGTCATACTCAATTTAATTGCGGGCCGCATCAGCATTATGGTTGTCCTCAAAGGGCCAGTTATTTCTTTAAGACTATATAATGTATCTATCTACTCCTTATCAAATTAAATAATTGCCTCTGCATTCAATTATTACTGGTTTTAGTAATAACTTAAAACCTAAATTGTCCCTCACCCTCCCTTGCATCACAGTCCATCCCTATACCTTGTACTGCTGCCGGGAAGAAGCTGGGGGCGAAGCTGGGAAGCAGAAAGTACAAGATCCAGAGGAGTACAACTGCCGAAGTCTGCTGAATGCTAAGACCAGGGGAGGCGGAGATGAGGAGGTGCTGTGGCTGCACAGAGAGGTGCAGGGTCTGTAGGAGGAGTCCTGTCCTCTGCTGCCTACCGTTGAGACGAAGGGGGGGGGGGGAGAGAGAACAGACGAGCCTCTCTGCGGCACAGAAAAGTGCAAGATCTGGGGGAGGCATTCTGCCTTCCTCTCTGCTGCCGACTTCGGAGACAAGGGGGAAGCAGAGATGTGAGTGGTGCCACAGCTGCAGGTGCTGCTGGGGCCCCACATGAAATGGCCTGGCGGGCCGGATTCGGCCCGCAGGCCTTGTGCTTGACACGTGCCATAGTGTTGCTCCGGCACCCCCTTGGATGCCATTTCAGGGGGTACTCAACAACACAGGCCCTCTGCCTCCCCAGCCCTCAGCCAAACAAGGTAGCATAGTTCAAATCCGGAGTCACTGGGCTCCTCAGAACCATCCATGCCAGGTAAATACTCCCAACCCTTACTTAACCCAGTTGGCACTTAGTTAGGTTTCTTTCCCATGTGGAAGATCCCTCAGGAAGCCCATCATACCAAGAGGGATACTATACAGCCAGCCAACCAAGGTGGGGGCCAGAATGATGATGGAGCACCCCTATTGGACTATGATTTGATCTTACCCAAAAGGGCAAGACATGTATACATTCACATACTAGGGCCAATTTAAATAGGAGCCAATTAACCTACCAGCATGTCTTTGACGTGTAGGAGGAAACCTAAGTGCCTATAGGAATCCCACACAAGCAGAGAGAGGACATGCAAACTCCATGTAGATAGTATCCTGACCAGGATTCAAACTGAGGACCCCAGTGCTTTTTTCTATTATGGCTTTTTTATGTTCTATTATCCCACTGACAGCATCCCCTGCTTTAGCCTATACTTTACAGATGCTAGTGGTCTCCAAATTGTGGTCCAAGGGCCAGATACGGTTCTTTGCTTGCTTTGGGTCACTATTCCGCTCATTGATACAAGGAATTATTTCCTTCTACTGAAACCAATGATGAGACATCATTCTTTCCACCGACACCAAGAGTGGGGCATAATTCCTCTCATTAACGACAACGATAGGGCCGTATTCCTTCCATTGGCACCAAGGATGGGCCATAGTTCCCTCCAGAGATATATAAACACTGGAACACTATTCATCCCACTGATATCAAAGATGGAGCACTATTCCTCCCACTAATACCAACAATGGGACACTCTTCCTGCCACTGACAGCAATGATGGGGCATTATTCCTGCCACTGACAGCAGGGATGGGGCACTATCCCTCCCACTGGCACCAATGATGGGCCATACTTCCTTCCAGTGATATAAACATTGGAACCCTATTCCTCCCACTGACATCAAAGATGGGGCACTATTCCTGACACTGACTCCAATGATGGGACACTATTGCTGACACTGACATCAATGGGACACTATTTCTTCCAATGGCACCAATGTAGGGGTACTGTTACTTCCACTAATAGCAATGTTGGGGCACTATTCTTTCCACTGACACCAACGATGGGGCTATATTCCTTACACTGACACCAATGGGACCAATGGCGGCCTGTGTATTAAGGGCACGAGTGCGCCGCCCCCTCCATCCATGCATCCAGCCACCAGATCTTCATACAGGGACACCGGACCATGGATTCCAATGGGGGGGGGGTGGTATTTTTGAAACACGTGATAAGACCCAGAGGCTCTAATAGGCTTAAAAAAAGGGTGGGCTCTGGGCGTAGGGCACTGCGGCCGAAGTCCACCCAGTTGCATGATAACTAATGGATATTCGTTATTGCCACACTGATCCTCCAGCAAGTGGGCCTGGGTGCACTTATTAAGTGCTGCCGGCTGCCCGGGGGGCGGGGTCTGGTTGTCCTGCCGCCCCCCCCCCAAAAAAACACACCAGCCGCCGCTGGATGTGACACTATTCCTACCATTAACACCAACAATGTGGCTACATTCCTTCCAATAACACCAATGCTGGAGCACCATTCCGCCCACAAATGCCAATGTTGAGGCACTATTCCTTCTCCTTCTGACCATTTTTTTTACTCCCACTGACCACCAAGCCTGAGGCATTTTCTACTCCCACTGGTGCTCCTGAAGGACAAAAAACTGGCACTTTGTTTAAAAAGTTTGGAGACCCCTCCTTTTAATAATATATATTTGCTATAAAGAGTGAAGAAAAAAACAAACTATCAGCACCTCGTCCCTGGATGAGGGCCTCTTAAAAGCTCAAGTTTCACAAATGCCACTTCAGCAAGAAGAACCTGTACTTGTCAGGTCTGGAACTTGAAAAGAATTCAGATAACGGCAATGGAAGAGTCCTTAGCGTCTACGAAGATATTTAAAGAACCACTATAGGGGAAGCTCTGTATTCTGGTAAGTGATGGGGTAAATACCTGGAATAATGGCACTCAGTATATGAATTCCTTTTTTTATTTGTGAATTTATTTATATTTTTGTCCACCTTTACATGGGCTAAAGTGACTGTTACATGGGTTTGGGCAAATCATAAAACACTGCTGGGGAAGGATACAATAGTGAGCTTTTATTCTTATAGTTTAACATTTTCCAAAAGAAAAAAAAAAGTACCTGTCCCTGTAACTGCCCAAAAAGTGGTACCTGGAGCTGGGCTTTGTTTATCTTTTATACAAAGTCAATTTAACTTCTTGCTGCCCACATAAAACACGTGGCAGGAAAGAGGGTGGGCTTTAAGAGTCAGTTCGCGACACAATTTCTGCGTTCCAGGTGCGTTTTTGCATGCACATTTACACGCATTTATTCCCATCTTTTTTTTCTTCATCTCAATTCAGGATGTATGTGCCATGCGTTTTGCTGGGTTTCAGGCATGTTCCATACAAAAAAAAATGCACCATGTTCTACTTTTGTTGACTGCACTGGTGTGAACTAGGGCCATTGAAATATATGGAAAACTTTGTGTATGCGTTTTTGATGCAGATTAAAAACACACTCAACTGTATCTGGTTTGAACAAGCCCTGACACCAAGACACTGCACATATGCTTCCATAGACAGCAGAGCTTTCTGTGTTAGGAGCACACTCACTGCACGCTACCGGCACAGTGACCAAGCTGTCAAAGACAGCTCTTGGCCTCTACTAATAATTGGTAGCCAGTGGGACTAGCTCCCGATCATGTGACCAGTGTGACAGTCAATCACAGTGGTTAAGTGATCAGCTGGTCCTTCCTATTCCTCAGGTGTAAATATCCTGTTAAAGGGATGCCGGAGCTGAGCAGGAAGGGATTCATTGGGAGGTATAGTGGCCCATCATTGGTGTCATTGGAAGGAATAATGCTCCATTATCGGTGTTAGCTGGCTGAATAGTGCTCCATCACTGCTATCCATGGGAGGAATAGTACCCCATCCTTGGTATCAATGGAAGGAATAGTGCCCCATTGTTGGTGTCAGAGGAAAGAATAGTTCCCTATCATTTATATCAGTGGAAGGATATACAGTTACCCACCAATGATGTCTACAGGAGGAAAAATGCCCCATCATTAGTGTTAGTAGAAAGAATAGTTCACCATTGTTCATATCCGTAGAATAGTGCCCCATCATTGATATCAGTGGGGGGAATGGTGTCCCATTGTTGGTGTCAGTGGGAGGAATAATGCCCCATAATTGGTATCAGTGGGAGGAATAGTGCCCCATCATAGGAATCAGTGGGAGGAATAGCGCCCCATCATTGGTATCAATGGGAGGAATAGCGCCCCATCATTGGTATCAATGGGAGGAATAGCACCCCATCATTGGTATCAATGGGAGGAATAGCACCCCATCATTGGTATCAGTGGGAGGAATAGTGCACCGTCATTGGTATCATTAAGAGGAATAGTGCACTATCTCATTGGTGTCAGTGAGAGGAATAGTGCACCATCATTGGTATCAATGGGAGGAATAGCACCCAATCATTGGTATCAATGGGAGGAATAGCACCCAATCATTGGTATCAATGGGAGGAATAGCATCCGATCAATGTTATCAGTGGGAGGAATAGCATCCCATCATTGGTATCAGTTACTACCCCGCGATAAGGAGGGTAACTATGGTTACTACCCCGCGATAAGGAGGGTGACTAAGGATACTACC
>BLSH010266822.1:1731907-1748350 GCA_018402905.1 Glandirana rugosa | reverse complement strand
ACTGCTAACCTGTAGAATTTTTTAAATGTCGCCAATGGAGATTTTTAATTTGCAAAGTTTATCGCCATTCCGCGAGCGGACGCAATTTTGAAGCATGACATGTTGGGTATCATTTTACTCGGCGTAACATTATCTTTCACAATATGGAAAAAAATTTGCCTAACTTTACTGTTTTATTATTTTTTAACTAAAAAAACTGAATTTTTTCAAAAAAAAGCACGCTTGTAAGACCGCTGCGCAAATACGGTGTGACATACATTTTTTCAATGACCGCCATTTTATTCTCTAGGGTGTTAGAAAAAAAAATATATATAATGTTTGGGGGTTCTAAGTAATTTTATAGCAAAAAAAACTGTTTTTAACTGGTAAGCACCGAACTCAAGAAACAGGCCTGGTATTGAAGTGGTTAAAGGAGGGCGAACCCTCCACAGGAAGGGGTGTAGCCTTATTTAGACGGACCACCGGTGGGTCCACCGAAGGGGAAGCCCACCTCTTAAGGAAAGCATCCTCAAAGGGATAGCGCACTGCAAAACGCTTAGGCAAAGTGAAGGAATTTTTGGGGGAACCCCATTCCTTAAAAACAGCCCATTCAAAAAATTGATCATAGGCAAAAGTCCCTAGGGGACTTAGGAGGCCTCATAGACCCACAGATATAAGTGGAAGTCTGCGCCTCCTCAGACTCAGCAAGGCACAGAGCCTGGCGAATGTCAGCAATTAGCGCCGCTACAATTGCCTTGTCGCGCGCCACTGAGGCCCCCTGGTCCTCTTCAGTATCAGAGAGCACCAATTCGCCCTCAGAGAGTTCCACGGGGGTCCCCGTGACAACCGAGGTGACTTCATGATCTGAATCCTCGCCTGAGGAGACATGGGGGGCCAAGCGCTTAGCGGGGGGCTCAGGGCCGGATCAGTAACCTTAGGAATAAATTCCACAAAAAGAGCCCGCAAGAGGTCCAAAGTGACCGCAGGGGCTTGTGCGGAGCGTTGCTCAGCCGGCTCCAAAGCAGAGGGCGCTGCAGGGTCCATAGCCGCCGCGTCGCCATCCCCAGACATAGGCCTGAATGGGACAACCCCCCCCCCCACGTATCACCACCACCACCACCCAAGACCACCCAGGGAGCCTGGGAGGACAAGCCCACCTAAATCCACACCCCAAGGAGCCAGCCAAACCTGCTGCTTCTAGCCCTGTAGCCTGTCAGCGCTGTGAGAGAAAAAAGGCGCTTCTGAGGACTGTACAACACATGCAGCTGCCGCTTCTCTGAGGAGAAAGCATGCGCAGTTACACAGAGTGTAATACCAAAAACCGCCACCGGGGAGAAAATAGCGCTCGCACAGCATGAGCCAACCGTCACAAAATGGCGGCGGCTAAAAACGCACGCAAACGAACGTTCTCCAGTGGGAACACTGGTACAGGCCCCAGGGCCCTCAATAACACAAATGCGACACCGCGCAAACGCGGCAGACCAGGGGGGGGGGGACGTGGGGTGGGGGGAGGCAACGCAATAAGTAGGTGCCCCCCCTGACAGGGAAAAAAGCTACCGCTAAAATTAAAAAACTGCCCCGGATGTGGCCCCCCCCCACGCCCTAAGGGCGGAGGAGGGGTCCACTCACCAGTCCGACGGGCGTTGCGGGTAGCCACCCGAAGCAGACTTTCCCCCCTTGTCCTGGGAAGGATTGCTGCTGGCCAAGGCCACTGGAAAGGCAAAAGCCAGACACTGGGCACAAGTGGCAACAGCCACAGGCCGCCTGCACGGAACGGGCCCTGAGCGACGCTGCCCTGTCATTTTTAGGGTAGGTCGCCAGGAGGTGGCCGGGCAGGGCAAAGCTTTGGATTCGTGATATCCGCTCTATGCCAAGGCTGGCTACTTGATAGAAGTCTTCATCTTTTTCATAGAGAAAATTTACATGCATAAAAATGCAGGTCCCATAAGGGAACCCAGTCAACTCCTTTGCACTAGGCAAACAAAACTGAATGCTATTGGCCAGCAGGGGGTTTTATAGGCTCAGGTGAGGACGGCCCCCATGGGAGGGGCCAGCCTATCCCTGATGCTTTTGCATCTGTTTTGCCTAGTCACTCCTGATAGGACGACATAAAACCCACGTGTCAATTAAGAAGAGCTGCGTCTGTCAGTGAACGTAAGAGAAATGAAGATTTTTACATGTAGGAGAGGAGTGCCAAAAATGGCTTGGATGGGAAGTCGTTAAAGAGATCCTGGCATGCTTTTTTCTATTACAAGGAATGTTTACATTCCTTGTAATAGGAATAAAAGTGAACCATTTTTTTTTAAAGGACGGTGTTATAATAAATAGTAATATAAATAAACAAAATTAAAAATGTAAGCGCCCCCGTCCCAGCCGAGCTCGCGCGCAGAAGCGAACGCATACGTAAGTCACGCCCGCATATGAAAACGGCGTTAAAACCACACATGTGAGGTATCACCGCAATCGTTACAGCGAGAGCAACAATTCTAGACCTCCTCTGTAACTCAAAACTGGTAACCGGTAGAAATTTTTAAACATCACCAATGAAGATTTTTAAGTGCCAAAGTTTGTCACCGTTCCACGAGCGAGCGCAATTTCGAAGCATGACATGTTGAGTATCAATTTACTCTGCGTAACATCATCTTTCACAATATGGAAATAAATTGGCCTAACTTTACTGTTGTCTTATTTTTTAATTCAAAAAAGTGATTGGTTTCCCAAAAAAATAAAAATGCATTTGTAAGACCACTGCGCAAATACAGTGTGACATAAAGTATTGCAACGACCGCCATTTTATTCTCTAGGGTGTCGGAAAAAAAAAGTTTGGGGGTTCTAAGTAAGTTTCTACCAAAAAAAAAACCCCTGATTTTTAACTTGTAAACAACAAATCTCAAAAAGAGGCTCGGCCCTTAAGTGGTTAAGAGAACATTAACAGACCTTTAAATGAACACCCTTGAGCGGAGGTCACCAAAAAGTCTTCACGTCACCCCGTGCCAAGTGGGTTCCCGGAGAATAGCCAACAAGAAACCTGAGCTCTGCAATCGCATTACAGATTTCAACAGGTTAGTCTGGACTGGCAGCATTTCTAAGATCCAGGAGTGTGAATAACCAAACAGACATGTGCCCTGAAGTAGCGAAGGAAATGAGTATGCGTGTCGGGATAATGAAATAATACATCACACATCCATATATCATACAGTGGATCCTCCTACTCAGCCGCCTGTTTAACCCTTTCAGCTCCACAACCAAAGTGCTGCAAACAACAATATAAAACCATTAAAGCTATACAGAGGAACCCCCTCAGGTAAGTACAAATTTAAAGCCAGTCCCTTATAGTCCATAGAGCCCAGCTGCTCATTTGCAAACAGACGGTTCTCAGACTGAATGGTCCCTTGTAGGCTCCAACAGGGCCAAATCGGCGAGAAAGCTGCAATGCTGATCGGAGGTCTTAGGACTCGTTTACATGTGTGGTAGGGATTGTTGCTCCTCTGAAAAGCGGTCTACACTCAGATCACTTTTCAGAGATGTTTGACAGGCGTTGAGGAGACCATGGATTCCCTCCTCACCATCTGTTTTAAAGTGATATTAACCTATTCATGCCGATGCCTCCCGGCCCTTTAACAGGTTTATGACACCGGGAGGCGGGGCTTAAGAGCATGCGACCGCCGCGATTGGCTGTCACAGTGGTCACAAGATCCGCAAAGCTTTTGGTTAGGCACCGGTAACTTTATCGTGTGTGTTCTCGGCACAGCTGTATGGACAGCAATTCAAGCAAATATGTTGCCCCTTGGCGTCAAGGACCAGGCACTGAGAAGCTGCATATTTGCGTGCGGCTGGTGCCAAGGCGGTCTGTATGTGCAGTAAAGCATGCTTGTTATACTCACTGTGGAACCTAAGGGGTTAAATCCTCTGCATTGTGTAAAAAGGCTGTTTGATTCTGTCTTCTCTGATCCTCCCCATCTTCCACAGTCCCTAAACCATCTCTTGATAAGACAGAGTCTTGCGGGCACTCTGCACATGCGCAGTTTGGTGTGTATTGCTAGAGAGGTTTTTTTTTCTAGGGACAGTGCATGTGATCAGCTCAGGGCCAATCAGCACTGTCCAGATATAGGGTCAGAGGTCCTGCAGCCTCATAGGGCAGTCAGAAAAGAATGAAAACTTCTCCTATAAGCTTTAACCAGACAGCAGATAGAAGTCACAAGACTGCTATATACTGCTGATGAGAAAAGGTATTTAGCAGTTTATATTTACTAAAATTATTGCATTTCCATGTTCTGTGTATGGGGGGAGATATAGTGAATGCAGGGTCCTGGGTTTAGTTACCAGCTCTGTGCAGTGGTTTTGCACAGAGCAGCCCCAATCCACCTCTACTTGGTTCCCCCGCCTGCGGTCCTGGCCGCTTGCTCTAGTGTAGTGCCCCCAGAGAAAACAGCTATGGGGGCACCAGAGCAGGCTCGGTCTGGAGACGCTGCTCTGTGCGTCCATTCAAACATAGAGCTTCGGCTCGGCCTCGTCCCTCTTCTCATTGGCTCACTGGCTGTGATTGACAGCAGCAGGCGTCAATAGCTCCCTCTGCTGTCTCAGCCAATGTGGAGGGAGAGTCCCTGAGGATCCAATTAACTATTGCAATTACATAACTATGCGGCACCTGTGTGCGCTCTACTGTATTCCGGCCGCCGTTTGGGGGACTTCTTGTCTGCTGCTGGAACTAGAGCAGTGGTTCTCAACTCCGGTCCTCGGGACCCACCAACAGGCCAGATTTTAAGTATTGCCTTGGGGAGATGCAGACTGGAACACTGCAATCACTGAGCAGCAAATTATATCACCTGTGATGTATTTCAGTTATCCTGCAAACCTGGCCTGTTGGGGGGTCCCGAGGACCGGAGTTGAGAACCACTGAACTAGAGTCAGGCTGAGTGCTTGTCTGCCATCAAGGAGAAGACTTGTATTTTCATGAATGACCACTAAGCTTCCTCTGATTGGTCAAGGTGGAAATCGTGACATCATCCGCCCGCCTCGCCACCTTGGCCAATCAGAGGAAGGTATTCACTGATTAAAAAGCACAAAAACAAAAAAAAGGCTTCTCCTGAATGGCGGAAAAACATTCAGCCCAGCTCTAGCTGCCCGTACTGCTGCCGGCACACAGCGCCACTTACTATATGCAGATAATGCTACTATAGTAAAGTATAGCGGCTACACAGTTCTGTAATGGCTATACTTCATTTGGGCCAGCTTGCCCTCCCTAATGTACACAGAGAGTCAGACCTCTGTGCAGCCTTTTTTCTGCTCTGGCCAGGCCAGAGCCTTCAAAGGACTTGTTTAAGGGTAGGGTGGAAAAAAATGAATGATTTATTTAACCACTTGCCGACCGCCCGCCTTCACAGGACTACAGCCGCGATAAGGGGTATTGTGGGCGAGATCACACGCTCACTGTGTTTGGGGGGGGGCAGGGAGCAGGTAGGGTGGACTCGATCGCCGCCGGCTACCCGTTGATGCCCCCCCGCAGTGAGAGATCGGAGATCCGTGTAAGTAAATGGATCTCCGTTCTCAGAGGGGGAAGGGTTATGATCGCAGGCTTCTTGTATATGATCACTCCCCTCCCCCTGCCAGCTCAGCCCCCATACAGTTAGAACATGCCTAGCGAACACAGTTAACCCTTAGAGCGCCTCCAGGTTAACCCCTTCACTGCCAATGGCATTTACACAGTAATCAGTGCATTTTTATAGCACTGATCGCTGTGTAAATGCCAATGGTCTCAAAAAAGTGTTAAAATGGTCCGACATGTCCGCCGCAATATCGCAGATCGCCGCCATTCCTAGTAAAAAAAAATAAAAAATAAAAACCCCAGAAATTAATTCTCATCATTCGTAAACGTGGCAACTTTTGCGCAAACCAACCAATAAACGCAGATTGTGAATTTTTTTTACCAAAAATATGAGGAAGAATATAAATCGGCCAAAACTGATGAAAAAAAAATAAATTTTTATATTTTTTTTTTTGGATTTGTATTTTAGCAAAAAGTAAGAAAAAATGTTTTTTTTTGCAAAATTGTCATTCTTTTTTTGTTTATAGCGGGGATCAGAAATAACGCAGAGGTGATCAAATACCACCAAAAGAAAGCTCTATTTGTGGGAAAAAAAGGACGCAAATTTAGTTTCAGTACAACGTCGCACGACCGCGCAATTGTCAGTTAAAGCGAAGCAGTGCCGAATCGCAAAAAGTGCTTTGGTCCTAAAGTGTGAAATCCTTCCGGGGCCGAAGTGGTTAAAAAAAATTTAAAAATCAGTTTTTTTTTTTATTTTTATCAAATTTATTTTAATATAATGCTTTTGGTGTAAAAATCTATCTAATTATAGCTTTCTATTTAAGATACATTAATAATTTAGTTTATTCAGCATGAAATGGAGCTTAGTTATGTAGCATGAGGCTGTATATTCTGCAATATTTACATTTTTGGTAAACTCATTCAATGAATCCAAGCTCTGCAAGCTGAAAACATGCACTGCATTGATGCATTCACACAATTTCACAATAACCATGAAACAAAACAAAGTTCAGGAATATTCCTTTATCCCATTGCTTTGCAAATCTATGTACACTACAAACTGTATGATTGAATTGGTTCTGATATCGCTGTTTTACTAACCTGACAGCTTATTATTCTAAATAGGAAACCTTCATTTTGTTTGCAAATATTAAAGATTCTAACTACCACCAAGAATAAGTCCTTACATTTAAAGAGCACCTGTCATTTCCGATCCATCATGGCAGCGCCTGTTAGCGGACATCCACTCACCTGCTGCCGCCACATCCCTCGCCTTGTTGTGTCACTGCCGCATCACCAGCCTTCCCATTAAAGTGAATGGGACTGTCGGTGAGTCACCAGCGGGTCAGAGGAGGAGCCGCTGCGGGACAGAGATGACAGTTGCTCTTTAAAAATTATGATTTACATCAAATCCACCCTGTTTAGGTGAACAATTTAAAAAGCAATGTTAAACCTGGAACTTCTACGTTAACTTTACATTACGCCGCAGACGTAACAAAAAAAAAATTGGAGTTCTTTAAAGAATTGCTGAAAAAAAGGGACTCAAGGCGAGCGGTCGCACGCCAATGGCGTCACTCCTGGTAAATCTTTAGAGTAAAACTGAGAGTGTCTGCCTACTGGCTGCCCCCTTCTAATGCATTTCACCCTTACGGGCTCAGTCTCTGTATGGAACACAGAGTGCCAACGGGCTAATTTTGGCCAACACACATTGTATACAGCGGTGTCCAAGGAGGACTTGATGGGTTTGGAGAAGTGCCTTATCTTTAAATGCCAACCTTTCTTTTTTTTTTTTTTAGATTTGAATAGAGTGGCCAGAGGTTAGGACCCCTGTCAGGTTTTTTTATTAGTGCTGTCTATGTCCCTGGAGGTTCATCCTTTCCAATTCTTCTGATTATCAAAGGAATCGGGAATGAAAGGTTGTGTAAATCCAACATTTACAGTTGCCACCAGAACAGGAATAGGAAATGCCTTCTGCCATGACAACTGCCTAAGAGGGCATTGGAAAGATATCCTCACTTCATGTGAAGTCTACTAGGCATAAATAAAAAAGCAAATCTCCCTAATCTGATGGTGGTTTTAACCCTTCCCTACTCCATCCAGATCTATAGAAAGAAAAAGTTCTCCCTCCATCTTCAAGCCCCAAGGGGTGGGCCATGAGGGTTGGCTGTCTGTTATAACACAGGTTGACTATGGTAGACCACAGGACTTTGTACAGGTTCATGCAGTCTAAATAAGGGAGTGCACGGACTGACCACTCAAGGAATTACAGGTTGTAGGTTGGATCACAAGGCCTGCTCCCATCACTGGTTGGCAGTCAAGGGCTATCAAGAGCTGACTTTGTTCAAGGGCTAAATTGCAGGCTTCCAAACCAATGGCCTTGTGATCCGGCCCACAACCTACCCTTCAGGAAACTTTGGTCCATACTGTCCAGAACAAGGATCACTCATTAATGTTTAAAGTGGAGTTCCACCCATATATTTTTTTTCTGGCATCCACCTAGTTAGTATTCATTATATAAATAAAGTAATTGATAGCTTTAAATCCGGGTAGTCTTCCTATTTATTTTGTACTGTTTTTTTCTTTACTGGTAGCTCCCATCTTAGCTGTGGGCATGTGAAGCCCACTCGCACCCTCCTTGAGTCTCTTCCTGGATAAGGTGCATTCTGGATAACCAGCATGCACCTCTCGATCTCAAGTGTATGTCTCTTTGCCATAACAGTGGGTTGCGACTTATGACAACACAGATAACATGTCTCTCCCCCACAAAATCGCGTCATTTCCTGTCTGGAAATAACGCGATTTTGCAGCTCAGGGATGCCCACTGACTCATGGGAAATGAAGATGACGACTCACATCTCCCATGAGCCCAGGCGAGGCAGGAAGTGATGCGGAGTGCCGATTAATTACAGGGACCACATAGCAACAGGGCACTTAGGGCGAGTACAACATTTTTTTTTTCCAAAGGAGATTCATCATGCATAGAGGATTTGAAATATATAAAGATGTATTTGTGGGTGGAACTCCGCTTTAAGCCCTGATGAAAGGGGCCCAATGTCAACCCAGAAGCACCTTGGCTGCGATTTAGTAGGTCACATTAGAAAGGGCTGTGCCTAATTCAGGCAAGCATTGAGACAATTTTGTTAACAGTTCTTTGACAGATTTAGGTATTTTTTATTTGCAATACTCTCCCCAATATGTTCCAATGGCCTCAACAAATTTCTTATGTAATACTACCAATTCTGAGTTAAGGACACTGTCAGTAAATATACCAATGTAATTCTGGAGTAAGCAGAGCCAAACCCCCCTTCCCTTAATTGGTTGCTAGGAGGTTGTCGGTCTCACAGCATTATTGGTTGGCAAAATTTTGTCAGCCTCAAAACGTTATTTGATACAAGGACTCTGTAGGCAGCACATCGCCACTGGTTGCTAGAATGCTGTCCAGTTCACAGCATTATTGGTTGCTAGGATAGTGTCAGCCTTACAGTCAATGGTTGCTAGGACACTGACAACTACACAGCATCATGGATTTCTAAGACGCTGTCAGTCTCACATTCATTCATTGGTAGCTAGGACACTGCTAACTACATAACATAATTTGTTGATCGGACACGCTCAGACTTACAGCACGATTAGATTCTAGGATGTTGTCCGCCACATAGTATTATTGATTGCTAGGATTTTTTCAGCTTCACAGCATTATTAGTTGCAAGGATGCTGTGGGCCGCAGTGTCATTGGTTGCTGGAACTCTGTCCACCTCACAGCATCTTTGGTTCCTTGGAAGCTGTGGGCATAACAGCACCACTGGTGGCTAAGAGGCTGTCAACCACACTGTATTGTTGGTTGCTAGGATGGTGTCAACTACACAGCCAGCCTCATTGGTTGCAAGGATGTGCTCTGCCACATAGCATTATTAGATGCTAAAACACAGTTGGCCTCACTGCTTCATTGGTTGCTAGGATGCTGTCAGGCTCACAGCACCATAAAGACCAATTTTATTTTGCTGTGTAACCTATGAGATGAAATGCACGGAGGATGGAGTGTTCAATATGGATACTATGACCATTGTACCGTCAGCCCTTTGCCTCAATGCAACACATTCTTTTACATTTCTGACATTTGAAGGGGACAGTTTTCTTATGAGTGTCAATGATACCTTATAAAATTCCAGGGACTGACTTTCTATTTTATCCATTAACCTGCTTGTGGACACAGTACAAAGAGTGTGGCGTTTTCCTCCATACTTTCCAAATCAACCCCAGCTCTGCCCACCTAGAAATCTTGGGTGCCCTATTCCATTAGCATACTTCAGCTCCCTCCATTTGTATTATTAAATATAAGAACCCAGCAGGGAGAGCAGTATATATTGCTCACAGCAGACATGACACCCCGGAACTCCAGCCCAGAAATGTTCCCAAAAGAAGTTGTCAGCAATTTTCTCTCTCCAATTTTAACCAAAATCTGAATTCAGTTTTGTGTGGACTAAACATTCACGTGTTCCAGTTATATAAGGGATCCTGTATCCCAGGCCAACAGTTAACTTTTGCTCGGATTTGTCACGCTTCAGCTTTCAGAATTGTGACTCAGTACTGTGGTTAAAGATGACTACAATTGTTCAGCCAAAGCCAAGCACTATCTGCATTGGACAATCCAGGGGTTATGTTCGTTCCTTCACCATATGCTGACCAGGCAGGGTCACAGAGACCTTGTTCAGACCCAAATTAAACAACCTTGCATCCAATGGGTTGGGCTGTACGGATAAACTGCTTCAGTACACTGGGAATAAACTCCTCCTTTACTCCATCCAAAATTTAAAGAGATACTGTTACTTTGCTGATTCAGGTACTCAGGATCAAGTATTTTGATAGCAACTGCAATGGAAATGCTTTGGTCTTGTGGACATCAGGACCCCAGACTGCTGAGGGGATTGAGGGGTTGGGGAGAAAAAAGCTGCAGGGAGGAGTGGAGGATCAGGTAGGATAATCTTCTTTTTTTGTTCCCCCAGACCAGTGGTCTCCAAACTGTGCCACAAGGGCCAGACAAAGTCCTTTGTTCGCATTTATTCCGGCCCTGCCTTGGGGCACCATTCCTTTCACTGACACCAACAGTGGGGCACAATTTTTTCCACTGACACCAATAACGGGGCACTATTTCTTCCACTGATATAAATGATGGAATACGAATTCTCCCACTGATACCAGTGGTGGGGTACTATTCCTCTTCAAGTACCCAATTATCAAGGATTTTGATGGCAACTGCGATAGAAAAAAGGATTGTCGGGAAATGGCAGGGGAGGCAAGTATAAATGGGTCGAGGCCTTAACATTGTCACTTTGTTGGCAGCTATGATGGAGAAAGAAAAATCAGTGGAGATGTGAGTATCAATGGGTGAGAGAACGGACAAGGATGGCACAAACTCCACCCCATCAAATCATAGAACATTTTAGTGAAAAAAAAAGGTATTTGATGAATGGCGGTAGTGCTGAGCAAGCATCTCCCGTGGTCAGTGTGCGCAGGGGAAGCTACAACCAAAAGATCGCAGCTATCATTGGATTTCCAGCTTCCCCAGGGGTCCATCAAGTATGAGATATACACACTACATTTTGCCCCAGGGGTCCATCAAGTATGAGATATACATAATACATTGTGCCCCAGTGGTCTATCAAGTATGAGATATACAAACTACATTGTGCCCCAGTGGTCCATCAAGTATGAGATATACATACTACATTGTGCCCCAGTAGTCCATCAAGTATGAGATATACATACTACATTGTGCCCCAGTAGTCCATCAAGTATGAGGTATACACACTACATTTTGCCCCAGGGGTCCATCAAGTATGAGATATGCACACTACATTGTGCCCCAGTGGTCCATCAAGTATGAGATATACATACTACATTTTGCCCCAGGGGTCCATCAAGTATGAGATATACATACTACATTTTGCCCCAAGGGTCCATCAAGTATGAGATATACATACTAAATTTTGCCCCAAGGGTCCATCAAGTATGAGATATACATACTACATTGTGCCCCAGTGGTCTATCAAGTATGAAATATACATACATCATTTTGCTCCAGGACTCCATCAAGTATGAGATATACATACTACATTGTGCCCTAGTGGTCCATCAAGTATGAGATATATAGTATCTCACAAAAGTAGACCCCCTGTACACCCCTCGCATTTTTGTATATATTTTATCCTATCTTTTCATGTGACAACACTGAAGAAATGACACTTTGCTACAATGTAAAGTAGTGAGTGTACAGCTTGTATAACAGTGTAAATTTGCTGTCCTCTCAAAATAACTCAACACAGCCATTATTGTCTAAACCACTGGCAACAAAAGCGAGTACACCCCTAAGTGAAAATGTCCCAATTAGCCATTTTCCCTCCCCGGTGTCATGTGACTTATCAGTGTTACAAGGTCTCAGGTCTGAATGGGGAGCAGGTGTGTTCAATTTGGTGTTATGGCTCTCAATCTCTCACACTGGTCACTGGAAATTCAACATGGCACCTCATGCAAAGAACTCTCTGAGGATCTTAAGAAAAGAATTGTTGCTCTACATAAAGATGGCCTAGGCTATAAGATTGCCAAAACCCTGAAACTGACCTGCAGCATGGTGGTCATATCCAGAGGTTATCTTTGGGAAATAGACATATGAGTGCTGCCAGCATTGTTGCAGAGGTTGAAGGGGTGGGGGGTCAGCCTGTCAGTGCATAGACCATACGCTGCACACTGCATCAAATTGGTTTGCATGGCTGTCGTCCCAGAAGGAAGCCTCTTCTAAAGATGATGCACAAGAAAGCCTGCAATCAGTTTGCTGAAGGCAAGCAGACTAAGGACATGGATAACAAAAACCATGTCCTGTGGTCTGATGAGATCAAGATACATTTATTTGGTTCAGATGGTGTCAAGCATGTGTCGCGGCAACCAGGTGAAGAGTACATAGACAAGTTTGTCTTGCCTACACTCAAGCATAGTGGTGGGAGTGTCATGGTCTGGGCTGCATGAGTGCTGCCGGCACTGGGGAGCTACAGTTCATTGAGGGAACCATGAATGCCAACATGTACTGTGACATACTGAAGCAGAGCATGATACCCTCCCGTCGGAGACTGGGCCGCAGGGCAGTATTGCAACATAAGGACCCCAAACACAGCTCTAAGACAACCACTGCCTTGCTAAAGAAGCTGAGGGTAAACGTGATGGACTGGCCAAGCATGTCTCCAGACCTAAACCCTATTGAGCATCTGTGGGGCAACCTCAAATGGAAGGTGGAGGAGTGTAAGGTCTCTAACATCCACCAGCTCTGTGATGTCGTCAGGGAGGAGTGGAAGAGGACTCCAGTAGCAACCTGTGAAGCTCTGGTGAACTCCATGCCCAAGAGGGTTAAGGCAGTGCTGGAAAATAATGGTGGCCACACAAAATATTGACACCTTGGGCCCAATTTGGACATTTTCACTTAGGGGTGTACTCACTTTTGTTGCCAGCGGTTTAGACATTAATGGCTGTGTGTTGAGTTATTTTGAGGGGACAGCAAATTTACACTGTTATACAAGCTGTATACTCACTACTCTACATTGTAGCAAAGTGTCATTTCTTCAGTGTTGTCACATGAAAAGATAGAATAAAATATTTACAAAAATGTGAGGGGTGTACTCACTTTTGTGAGATACTGTACACACTACATTTTGCCCCAGTGGTCTATCAAGTAAGAGATATACATACTACATTGTGTTAAGCTGGAGAAATGTAAAGTGATATTAAGGCTTTTTTTTTTTGTTTAAAAATGACAAATATGTCATACTCACCTGCTCTGTGCAGTGGTTTTTCAAGCAGGTTGCTATGGGGATACCTAAGCAAGCCGCAGCTCTGCAGATCCATTCACACACAGAGCTGTGGCTTGGCCCCACCCCCCCTCTCTTCTCATTGAGTCACTGGCTGTGATTGACAGCAGCGGGAGCCAATGAGAAAGGAGAGTCCCCGAAGAGCCAAGGCTCTCGTGCACATTGCTGGATCGAGATGGGACTCAGGTAAGTATTAGGAGGAGCTGTGGAAGTTGCTGCACAGAGAAAGTTTTTTTTACCTTCATGCATTAAACACATGAAGGAAAAAACCTTGAGCCTTTACAAACACTAAGTATTTAATGCAAATATATTCCTGGAGTTAAGCTTTAAAGCCCAACTCTGGGAAAATGTAAAATGATCCCTTGCATTGGGACTGCACCTGTACTGCAAGGCTTAATGGTTCATTTTGCCTAGGGGTGAAGATGAAGTTCTACTTACTTGATCCTCTGCTCCCCGGCAGATGGCCACACTTCAGCAGAGGACTGTCCCTTGGCATTATTAAATCCATGGCAGGGCTACGGACCATGTTCTGGTCTGGAGGACGTCAGGGCCCCAGACCGCTGAGCATAGGGGGAGAAGAAGATGCAGGCAGGAGCATAGGATCAGGTAAGTAAATCTTTTTTGGTCCCCTAGACCAGTGGTCTTCAAACTGTGGCCTGATGCTGTTTTTTGCTCGCATTTATCTGGCCCTTGGGGTACTATTCCTTCTACTGAAACCAACAGTGGGTCATTATTCCTTCCACTGACACCACCAATGAGGCGCTATTCCTTCCACTGATATAAACAATGGACTACCAATTTTCCCACTGAAACCAGTGGTAGGGCACTATTCCACCCCCTACTGACCACAGGTGTTATGCAATTCTTTTACTCCCACTGACCACCAAACCTGAGAAATTGTTTACTCTTGCTAATGCTGGGGCATTTTCTACTCCCATTGATTACAGTCTGCCCCCCCCCCTAAAGTTTGGAGACTAAACTGGCCCTTTATTTAGAAAGTTTGGCGATCCTTGCTCTAGACCAGGGGTAGGCAACCTGCGGCCCTCCAGCTGTTGCAAAACTCAAGTCCCATCATGCCTCTGGGAGTAATTGTACCAGTCAACCTTATGGGAAATGTAGTTCTACAACAGCTGGAGGGGCGCAGGTTGCCTACCCCTGCTCTAGACCAAAACGAGCAATTAACCTTAGCAGTGCATGCACAGCCCAACTGCAATGGATCATTTTTTAGTTGCACAAAGTTGGGCTTTAAGGCAACTAATCAAAATGAATTGTGATAGTGGGGTATATGGCACATTAAGTGTTGTGTGTACATAAATGTCCATGCAGAACAGCAAAAAGTTCACAGAGTCCAAATGGAGCATTCATGGTAACTTTCTGCTGAACTCAATGCACCAGATGAAGCACCTCTGAAGAGACTGAAGTATCTCTAGGCAAACAGAGAAGAACAACAGCAGGGAGCAATCTGAGTGTAGTAAATGAAAACATTTATTGCGGTGTAAAGACAAATGGCAACTCACATTGTGACAGTTAAAAATGGGCTCCTCACATAATAAGGGCTTCCAATGGACAGCCTCACAACAACAGGGAACCTCAGACCAGTATAGAAACACTGGGTGGATGGACACACCTACAGGACCATGATAACACACCGGAGGGCACCAAACTAAGTGCAGCATTAAATGTACTGAGATATACTACTAAATTAGCAATTAGCATGAGCAGTCGGCTCATGCATCTGGGGTGGGGAGCCTCTTCCTACAACTTGTACTTATTTTGGTGCCCCCCAGTGTGTTAACATGGTCCTGCAGATGTATCCATCCACCTACTATTTCTATACTGGTCTGAGGTTCCCTGTTGTGAAAATTTCCATCGGAAGCCCTTATTATGTGATGAGCCTGATTTTAACTGTCACAATGGGAGTTACCATTTGTCTTTTCACCCCATAAATCTGTTAATATACTACACTCAGCTTGCACACTGCTGTTCCTATCCATCAGAATTAAACTGGGCTGCCAACCCATGCTAATGTGCTGAAAATCAGAAATGAGCCTTTATTTGTAATGCCATCCCGGTGCATTGAGGTGCCACTCAAAATGAATAGCACTGTAATTCCGTAACGCATGTTCCATGATAGTGTAAGTGGGCCCTTAATATTATAAGCCACCAGAAAGTCTCAGCCAACTGCCCTTATGGTCTAGGGTGCAAAAGGTTTGAAATGATGATAACAAAATTGCATTTCAAAGAAATTGCTGCCAAAAAAAAAGGAAAAAAAATGTTTTCCAAATGGAATTTGCCCTTGGTGGAGTGATGATGTGTTAACCTTGACCGAGCGTCCCGGACAACATGTTTCTGGAATCATCAAGCTGAGGATAGAAGCACTAAAGCAAGCCAAGAATGAAATAAATGCCAGTTGTCCCTAAAGGGCATCCCACAGCTGCAACAATGTACAGTGCTGTGCATGATAGATACTCTAATGCAGCCTTTCTCAACCAGGGCTCAGTGGAACCCTAGGATTCCTCCAAGCGTTACTAGGGGCTCCTCTAGCTGTGGCAGATTTACCCTCTATTTGATGGTGCCTGCATGGTTCCTGGGGCCAATGCCACCTGTAGAGAGAGGAATATGATGCCAATTATCTTTTTAGCTGCCTGTAAGAGTATTGTTCTGATAATCAATGTAAAGGGACATTCTTCCCACTCAGCATCAATGTAAGGAACACTCTTTCCACTGACCACCGACGTAAGGAACATTCTTCCCACTGACCACCAATGTAAGGAACATTCTTCCCACTGACCACCAATGTAAGGAGCATTCTTCCCACTGACCACGGACGTAAGAAACATTCTTCCCACTGACCACCAATGTAAGGAACATTCTTCCCACTGACCACCAATGTAAGGAACATTCTTCCCACTGACCACCAATGTAAGGAGCACTCTTCCCACTGACCACCGACGTAAGGAACATTCTTCCCACTGACCTTACGAGGAATGTAACCACCAGTCACCCTTCTTACAAGGAATGTAACCACCAGTCACCCTTCTTACAAGGAATGCAGCCACCAGTCAC
>BLSH010266822.1:1710197-1730754 GCA_018402905.1 Glandirana rugosa | reverse complement strand
ACATTCTTCCCACTGTCCACCAATGTAAGGAACATTCTTCCTACTGACCACCAATGTAAGGAGCATTCTTCCCACTGACCACCGATGTAAGGAACATTCTTCCCACTGTCCACCAATGTAAGGAACATTCTTCCCACTGACCACCAATGTAAGGGATATTCTTTCCACTGACCCCAAATTAATTTGTTTTAGCAGGGGTTCCCCTTGACCTGAAAATTATTTTAAGGGCTGCCTTGTAGTAAAAAGGTTGAGAAAGGCTGCTCTATTATGATACTGACCCTAATAGACAGAAGCCAGTCAATGAAGCCAGCTTCATCCAAGGTCCACCATCACCAGTTTTTGCTCACATATCAGTAGTGATGATGCTGGTTTGCGATCCATGCACTCCCTATTCTTATTCTTCACACAAGCACTGAAACAAATATATCAGTCCTGGTGATTGGCCGCTTCAGCACGGCATCCCAAAGAGGGAGAGAAAGTCACCAGCTACAAAATTTTAGCCATATCTCTTCATTCCACTGGGCAAATGAAATGGCAAAGGAAAGATGAAATGAGAATATAAGCAGTATGTAAGCATTAATAAAAAAACAGTTTGTTTTATTTTTGTTACCCGTGTTCTGCTTGAGAAATTTTCTTCAATTTCTGCCCCTTAGACACAACAGGAATAAGGATAAGCTTGGGTACCAAACATGGACATAAGCTGTCACTCCAACCAATCAACTGCAGCCAGGGCATTCCCTACTCTGAAGTTGACTGGGCGAAACCAACAGGGGCGGGGATGGTCATGACATTATTGATCCAATATGGCCAGATAGTTATATTAGGTTAATGTCATTGACTTATATGGCCCTGCATTGAGCCCTGTGGTTTTTGACATGCAGCTCAGCACTCTATACTTGTTGGCCGTCACAGGATCCATGACATACAGGATATGTGATTTTTAAGCATTACCAGAGCAGTACTCATTGCCATCACTGTGATCACTGAGTCTTTTAAAGGAAGAAGGTCTATCCACTTACATACAGTCACCTACTATAATAAGGCCCCTGGTAAAGTGATATTAAAGTCTTTTTTAAAAAATAAATAAAAAAACATGTCATACTCTCCTGCTCTGTGCAGCGGTTTTGCACAGAGCAGCCCCGATCCTCCTCTTTTCGGGTCTCTCCTGCCCCCAGAGCAAGCAGCTTGCAATGGGGGCACCCAAGCAGGCTCATTCCCAAGCCGTGGCTGTGTGTGTCCATTCAGACAAAGTGTTGCGGCTCGGGAGAGGGGGGTGGGGGGGACTACTGCCCAGAGAAGTTTTTTTACCTTCATGCATTGAATGCGTGAAGGTAAAAAACCTTGACCCTTTAGAACCGCTTTAAGTGGGCTGCATGTTTCCTTCCACAATTCACCTCTTTCTCTACCCTCTGGGGGCATCTTGAGTTGTGCCCCAATCAGATGCAACGCTCTCATATATAAACTTATCCAGTAATCTTTGGTCTCCTGATGAAGCACTTAACTGTGAAATGCGTTGGGGCCTCCCTGCATTACCACTTAATTTCCCATGGAACTAAATTGGTTATTTGTGCAACATACAAATGTTATGTCACTTCTATGTATGAAAAGCATGTGTGGATAGCATGGAACAGCGCTTTCAGGGATGGCTTTGCGTTATTAAATGCAATTTTATGAAATGATTTTATCTATCTTGAATGATAAAACTTTTGTATTTCTATAACTGAGCTTGTGCGTCCTTTATTTTTGGAATTATGTACAGCACATAACCCACCCCCCCCCCTTTTTCCGCTGTGTTTCAATATGGCCATTTAGCCATAGCCGGTCAACGATGTCATGAGCATCCTGGCCCGCTCGTGCACCTTCAGGGCAGGGCATTATCTTTCTGGACTGGGTTGACTTGGGAAGGATTAGAAACTCTGTGAGGTTTTAATTGCTGACAGCGAATCCCATTAGGGAGATTTACTGTTCACTGCTACTCTAAGTGATTAAAAATTTTAAAAAAAGTTTATTTTTCCCCCCAGAACAGGAATATAGATGAACTCCTCAGGAAACATAATGAAAATTCCAACGCGTTTCGGAAACTCACAACCCCCCATCAGGGCTTGTGTTCTGGCAGTAAATTGATGTTTGTACAAGACAATAATTGCCAGTAGGTAAGGATAGCATGACATCCAGGTCACCATGTCATGCTGGCAATCTGAACCTATGTGTCAGGTGGTGACCCTGATGTCATGCTATCCGTACCCAACGTCAACTGTTGTGTAGTACAAACTGAATTTACTGCCAGCACACAAGCCCTGATGAAGGGGGAGTTCTCAGCAGAGAGGAGAGCCTGCACAACTGTGCAAGTGTATTGCTCTCCCATGGTTTAGAGACGGATCTTTCATTCTATGGTTAGTGTAGGACCCACTGACAATGGGATACTTTGACGCAGTTAGTGGGCTTAGCACTTTATGGCCATTTAGTGTGACCAAATCCCCATATTTTTGCATATTTGCTTTATATGTTTCGATGATTTTAATTAGCCTTGCAGGAGTAAATGCCATTTTTGTATGTGTGCGCTGTAATATGTTGTTTCGATCCTCCTCCTCCACACGTGATGGTTTTAAGGATAAGTTCGCCTTTTCAGAAAAAATAATAAAGTCACATTTTTTTTTTTTCAGATAAAAAAAATGTGCATTTATTATTTTGTGTTGCAGGAGTCTGGAAAGCATTGCACCCAGGATCAGCAGATCTCCGATGCCATGCAGGTCTCCTGTAGACCTGTCAGTGTATCTGCTTCCTCATACCTCGCACCAGGAAACCGATGCATGCTGACAGGAAGAATGGATGAACTAACACAGCGCCCTGGTAGCTCATTGAAAAACAACAAGCTGACAGCAGCAAAGGCTGCTGCACCTTGTCGTTTTCCATTCACAGAGCGCTGTGAATGAGTGACATGGCCAGGTGGGCAGAGCCCCGCACGCCCATGTTTTTTAAAGAATTTTGACAGCTAGCGGGTGCAGAAGATCTCCGCTGGCACAGCAGGAGAGCGGGAGGTGTGGGGGCCTTTGCATTCATAACAAATTGCACCCCGAATACTGAGGTAACATGTAACATGTTATGAAAGGTGAACTTATCTTTTAAAGGGGAGGTCCGAGGTAGGAAAAAAACATACAGTAGCTGCTGACTTTTAATAATAGGACACTTACCTGTCCTGGAGTCCAGCGATGTCTGCACCCACTGCCGATCTTCGGATCAGGGGATGGGTGCAGCCGCCTCCATCGCGGGTAAGGAAACCCGGACGTGTAAGCAGTACAGCTTCACGCCGGGCACCTTACTGTGCATGCACGAGGCCCTGCCGAGCTCTGCTACTGGCCAGGCGACCAGAAGCAGAGCGAGCAGGGAGGAGGGAGGCGGGCTGCTGACGTCAGCGGCCGCGGCTTGCAACTAGAGCTCCTGGATGTGTGGAAAAGGACACCTGTCTAAAGACAGGTGTCCTCTTCCCCCTCCCCCCCCAAAAGGTGCCAAATGTGACACCTGAGGGGGGGAGGAATCCAATCAGCGGAAGTTCCACTTTTGGGTGGAACTCCACTTTAAGGATTGGCAGTCGGTCTTTCAGGCCTGAACATTGAATAAATGGAGGAAGTCAATAGTCCCACATACCCCTAAGGACGTGATATTTACCAAGAGGACAAACAGAGCAGCAGAGTGATGGAGGAGCATGGCAAAAGTGGGTCGGTGGGTGAACCTCTAAAAGACTCTTGCCTGTTGCCCAGAATGGTCCAAGTGACAGCTTAACCTTATCCTCTATATAATTTAAAGTGGTTGCCAACCCGTGACAACCACTTTAACCTACAGGTAAGCTTATAATATTTACCTGTAGGTGCCCTGCATATCTCCTAAACCTGCACGGTTCAGGAGATATACGGCGTACTGCGATGTGCCTACGTCACCGGGTACATGAGCAGTACAGAAAACGGCCTCTGTGCCGTTTCTTCACTGTGATCGTGACGTGACTGGCGGCTCCCGCGCGCATGCGCGGGAGTGACGTCACGCGACTCTGGCCAGGCACAGAGCAAGAGCCACGGCCCTGGAAGGTAGAGGGACAGAAGATGGACACGGCCAGCACAGGGGACATCGCTGGACGTCGCAGGCTGCGTTTGCAGGTAGGTGACACATAATGGGCTACTATGCGATGCATAGTAGCCCATTATGTTTCTACTTTGCAGGGGAATATAGAGGAAGTAAACCCCATCATGGTTTACTTCCTCTTTAATAATTATACAACAATGTACTCTTTCACTGATGCAGATCTTATGCTGATCACAAACACACAGATTAACAATTTGATGCAATCATTTCAATTGATCGGATGTCTGAAACAACACCAACAGTAAATAACCAGCCTGCCTGTCCTCCAATGGCCAAGACTTGTAACGACTCACCCCCCCCCCCTCCCTCGCACAACCATTCACTAGGAAGATCAGTGTACTGCTGTTTCTTCACCTCCATTTCTCTAAACCCCTTATGTGGCTGAGAACAGAGATTTTGTGATCACTTACAGAAAACGAAAAAAAAAACTTTATAATGATTTTTTTAATAGCTATACATAAATGTTTGCCTTTCATTTCTATTTAAAACTGCATGGGTTATTTTTACAAGGTGAGGGTTGATATATACTTTAATTTGATCCTGCAAAATCAGCTGAAAGCGAGTGAAACGACAGTGAAAAGCGAATGATAATTGCAAGATCGGAAAGGAATAATTAAACAATTGTTTCATCAAAACGTCCCAATCACTAATTTTATATCGGCATTAGTGTATTTTGGCATACATGTTACAGTCTGACGATACAATCACCTTAAAACCCCATACACACGATCAGAAAATCGTATGGAAAATACCGCTTTTGAAGCGATCGTATGATAATCGGATTGTTAGAACAGAGCTTTCGAGAGCCGACCATGACAGTTCAACCAATGTTTTCCGTCCGGACATGCAAGAAAAATTTCCTTGCACGGTACCCAATCGTACGATTTTCATTTAACCAGTACAGCTGTCGTTCAAAAAATGCAATACAAACACACTACAACACATCACATCGCTTCCGATTTTTTATTCTGTCGTGCGAGGATTTTCGTGACAAAAGTGAACTCTTCTGATTCGATCTGAGATTAGCATGCAAAAGAAAACCGGACGATCATTCGATCACCTCATCGTATGTACCGGGCATTCGATTTATCCAAACTGAGGGCCTACCTAAGACATCCATTTAATGTGAAATCAAAGTGTTTGTTAACCCCCCAAAAAACAAATTACAGATCCTGGTCCCTTAAAACAGATTAAACAGCACAGTGCTTGTGCTGTGTAATCTGCCCCTCTCTAAACTGTAAACCCTCCCCCTGAAAGCGGAGTTCCACCCTATTAAAAGTCAGCAGCTACATAAAGTGTAGCTGCTGACTTTTAATAATCGGACACTCACCTGTCCCAGGCTCCAGCGATGCAGCTGCCCAAAGCGTCACTCTTCTTCCCCTCCCTCCGGCAGCACCCGGCACTGGCTTCAAACCCGGGCATGCATTGTGCATGCGCAAGTCGCGCTGCGAATGGCCGGCGTATGTTCTGGGACCGGCACTGGCTTCA
Source organism: Glandirana rugosa (assembly GCA_018402905.1). Classification (NCBI taxonomy): domain Eukaryota; kingdom Metazoa; phylum Chordata; class Amphibia; order Anura; family Ranidae; genus Glandirana; species Glandirana rugosa. The sequence continues at coordinate 1,725,132 of BLSH010266822.1, read as the reverse complement.
AAGCCGGGCATGCATTGTGCATGTGCAAGTCGCTCTGCGAATGGCCGGCGTATGTTCTGGGACCTGTGTCCCCCCCAAAAAAAATGACATGCCAGTTGTGGCATGTCAGCGGGTCACCTTCCTTTAAAGCGGAAGTTCCACTTTTGGGTGGAACTCCGCTTGAACCTGCCACTTCCTGTGTCCCTCTCTCTGCTCTGACCAAAATAATCAGGGCTACTCAGCTCTCCTCCCTGCCAGCTCCCTGTTGTGTCTGTGTCTCTGCCCCCTCCATCCCCGTCACTATTAGTACAAATGGAAGTTTATAAAATGTCACTGCCAGCCCCTCTAATATAGTTAGGCATAGCACACTGTACAAGTATTTTATAAAAAACGAGTGTTGTAAATACAGTTTTAGCGTGATCTTCAGGCTGGTCACGTGACTTACGGCCGGTCTCCAGGGCTACTGCAGGAGGGGCTGAGTGGCCATGTGATCTCCCTGGCTGACGTCAAGAGGGAGATCTCTGACCCTCCTGCAGAAGCCATATTTCGGATGTATACAGCGGCCGTGAGTCATGTGACCGGCCTGAAGATCGCCCTAAATAGGTATTTACAACGCTCGTGTGCTATGCCTAGCTATAATAGAGGGGCTGGCAGTGATTTGCACATGTGGGTTAGCAAACTCTTTAATCAGGCACACCCATGCACTATCAATACCACATCCTGCCCACTTCCAGAGGTGTCGGATGCCTGCTCCCCCTCTGCTCTAGGTGGTTCCTTCCGAAGTCTTGTAGCAATGTTAAGGCTAATGGAAGAAACCAAAGAGCACACTGGGGAGGTGGGGAAGGCACCAGCAACCAACAGTCCAGAAAGTGAGCCGGATGCTGGACATTCTTCAGTAAGCTTGGATCTTCAACACAGCAAAGTAAGGGCTCATTTACACTTGCTTCAACTTTAACACAGATTAAAGCGCTTACCACTTTTTTGTTTTTGATGCTTTGGTGGTGATTTTTTTGAAGCTTTCATGAAGCTTGACAAATGCCCTGTTTGTGTTGATTTTTTTTTCTGTTTTTAAAGGGACCCAGTAGAACCCCAGCTCATTAGTACCCCTGTTCAGCAGATCCCCAGCTCATTAGTAGCACTGTTCAGCAGATCCCCTGCTCAGTAGTGACCCCATCCAAATGCTGATCACTCAGTAGTAACCCCAGGTTTGCTATTCTACCGCTCAGTAGTAACTCCCAGCTCTGCCGATCCCCCGCTCAGTAGTAACTCCCAGCTCTGCCGATCCCCCACTCAATAGTAACTCCCAGCCCTGCTGATCCCCCAGACAGTAGTGACCCCCAGCTCCGCTGATCCTCTGGTTTGCTGATCCTTCTCTCTCTGGTCCCCGTTCACCTCCAGGTGTATTGCTCCCATGTTGCGCATCATGTGTGACTTCTGCTAGTTTCTCCTTCTCCAGTCCCCAAGCTCTGCTGATCCTCTGCCACTCAGTCCTCTCTCTCCCATCACTGCTCACCTTCCACTATAGTGTTCCCATGTTGCACACCATGCGTACCGTCTGCTAGTTGCTCCATTCCAGTCTGGACCCCACTCAACTTCCTGGCACTGCACACTAAATGTGACGTGTCCCACTAGGCACTCCCAAAATATATACACATGAAATGGAAGTGACTGCTGCTCTTTCCGCTGGTTTCCCTGTGCATCCTGGGATATCTCACATCTGCAATACTTCAAAATAAAGCAAAGCTAACTGCAGGTGCTGTTAGTGAGCGTTGTCATAGACTTCTATGGAGAATTTGCAGATGCTTTGCAGCACCAAGAAAGTGACATGGGATATCATTTTTGAAGCAAAGCAAAGGCAATGTGTGAACAGAACTGTATGAACCATTTTATTTAGTAACGGCTTTGATTGGCATTCAGAGAGCTTTAAAAGTGTGTCCAATGCCACATTTTTTGAAGCAAGTGTAAACAAGGCCTAAGGATGTGTGAGCAGTGGAAGAGTGGATGGGTAGGAACGGTGAGGCATTTGCACTGTAATGAATTGCAGAAGCGTATTTTCAAGTGTAGAGTAAAAAAAGGGGTGTTTAGGCAGAAGATGAAAGGAAAGGAGAGATGAGACAAGTAGGGAAATTTTCATCCTTTGGTTCAAGTGATAAAGGAAGCTTCAGAACTACTTTGGTGAACCATGGTATTGTCCTGGCTATAGACTTAGGTGGTAGGTGTGTGTGCGCATTTAGCGGTCTGGCTGGAGTTCTTCTTTAATTCTCTTTGTGCATCAAACCGCACACCCTCTTTGCTCAACAGTATTTGTATCAATAAAGTTAAAAAAAACATAGGCAAGGCCATGAATAGCCAGATCCTGATTATATATCAGGTTATCCAGGAAAGAGTAAAGCTCTTCTCATATACTCTATGAGGGAGGCCCAATACCCTCTATGGACAGAGCCAGGACTTTTTGGAAGTCTAAGTTTTTGTCTGATAGCAACCATGGCGACTGTATGAGTCTGAGATTGAAGGGTCAAGCCATGATTTAATAGTCCAGATACAAATGTATTCCAATGCAAGAATAAATAGACTTTATAAACAAGCCAACATTTTTTGGGGGCCAGCGTTTGCCCCATTCATAAGTACATAACCCCTTTAACTAGGCTCATGAATAAAGATGAATGCTGCCCTACCGACCAGTCCGCGTAACATAGAGGGATGGAGCTGCCACAGCCTAGCCATGTCCGATGCATTTCACCCCACTCACAGGCCTGGCCAATCATGCAAAAACTGTGACTGGCTGTCACAGAGGTCACCTGATTGGGAGCCAGCTCTACTGGCTCCAGATAATTACTAGTTGCTGACGAATAATTTGCTTTAATACTCTACTGGTCAAAATATCATATACAACGTCTTCTGTATTTAAGCCAAGGGTGCTGGGTGGATACAAAAAAATGTTTTTTTTTGTTTTTTTTTTTAAAAGTCTGATTCAAAATGCTTTTGAAGTAAAAATCTATATAAAGATGGTTTTCTATTCAAGATACATTAATAATTTTGTTTATTCGGCATGAAATGGAGCTTAGCTATGTAGCATGAAGCTGTATATTCTGTAATATTTACATTTTTGGTAAACTCATTCAATGAATCCAAGCTCTGCAAGCTGAGAGAACATGCACTGCATTGATGCATTCACACAATGTCACAGTAACCAGGAGATAAAACAAAGTTCAGGAATATTCCTTTATCCCATTGTTTTGCAAATCTATGTACACTACAAACTGTATTATTGAATCGGTTCTAAAATCGCTGTTTTACTAAACTGACAGCTTATTATTCTAAATAGGAAACCTTCATTTTGTTTGCAAATATTAAAGATTCAAACTACCAGAAAGAATAAGTCCTTACATTTAAAGAGCACCTGTCACTTCAGATCCATCATGGTAGCGCCTGTTAGCGGGCATCCATTCACCTGCTGCCGCCACATCCCTCACCTTGTTGTGTCACTGCCACATCACCAGCTGTCCCATTAAAGTGAATGGGACTGTCGGTGAGTCACCAGCGGGTCAGAAGAGGAGCGGGACAGAGATGACAGTTGCTGTTTAAAAATTACGATTTAAGTTGAGTTGATTTAAATCAAGCCCTTTTACTAGTGATTTAAATTGTTATTCAAATCTTGATTTAAATCAAATCCACCCTGCAAGGGTGAACAAATTAATTTGTAATTCAGAAACCAGTATGCCCAATCCAGGAAACACCTTTTTTTTTTTTTTTTTTTAAATGCAAGAACTATTGGCAAGTGGCAACAACTAGAGAAAACACCCTAAAGTCAAGTGGCAGCTTTAGTTTTGTCCACCAGGCTCCTGGAATTTGTCCTGCCCTGACTCAGTCCTGTCTGTATATAGTGTTCCCAATCTTCGCCTTGGTGAAGGGGGTGATCTCCGGGCCCGAAGCACTTTGGCTCATTTATAAAGTCTTTACATATATTGTTTCCCATACTTAAAAGCGGAGCTTCATCCAAAAGGAGAAGCTTCACTTGTTTGCTTTCTCCTTTTGGGGGGGGTTGCCTGTTTTTGACAGGAACTCGTCCCCACTTGCAGGAGACCTCGCCACACAGAGGTCCCCCAAAAGTTCGGCACCCCTCCTCTTTCCACTGCTGCCGGGCCATTCAGAAAGCGCAGCGCATGCCCAGTAGGGAACTGGCTGTGAAGTCACAAGGCTTTATTGCCAGTTTCCCTTACAATGAATGGTGGGGGCGGAAGCAACCGAGAGCCAACTGAAAAATCGGCTGGGGTGCAGACATCGCGGGATCCCTGTACAGGTAAGTGTCCTAATATTAAAAGTCACAGTATTTGTAGTTGCTGACTTTTCATTTTTTGGTGGGGGGCGTTGGAGCTCCTCTTTAAAAGTGAAGCTCCACCCAAAAATGGGAGGTTACTCTTTAAGTCCACCCCCTGCTCTGTCACATTTGGCAGGTCATTTTTTTCAGGGGGGAATGGGTAGCCAGTTTAGACAGATACCCGCTCCCACTTGTGCTTGGATCGCCTAAGGACACTCGAGCAGAAGTTCTCCTCTCCCCTTCCCTCCCCGCAGTCTTCTGGAACATGTCACAGGCCCCAGAAGTCTGCGGCACCATTCAGAATGCGCAGTGCGGCTCGCGCATGCACCGTAGGCAGCTGGCTATAAAGCCACTAGCATAGCCCTGGTGAAGATGGCGCTGGATTCCTGGACAGGTAAATGCCCTGTTATTAAAATTAAGCAGCTACAGGATTTGTAGCTGCTGACTTTGAATTGTTTTTTCCAGAGTGGAGAGCGGCTTTAAGCCCTGATGAAGGGGGTGATTTCTGGCCCTAAATCACTTTGGCTCATTTATAAACTCTTGTATATATTGTTTCCAAACCTTAACCCCTTAGAGAGTGATAGTAAAACAAATGTTAATGTCCAAGCACAATTTAGCAACTATGACCTGTGTTTATGGTGGCAAATGATAATGGTTATTTATGATTTATTTGTTTCATTATCAAAGAAAAACTGGCCCAAAAAAGAAAAAAAAAAATAAAGTTTTTCTTTTTTTAATTTAGCTGTAAATTTCTTGCTATTTACCTGTAGTACAGCCCAGAAACAATAGTGTGCATTTTGCTTTTTTTTTTATCCTACACCTGACACTAATAAAAAAAAAAATCTACCTAAAAATATGCTGGCCGTGACCTTTGACCCCAACTGAGACCTTTCACCCTAACGCTAACCCTTGCAAACCTTGATCTAGTTTTTTTCTTTCCATTTATTTTTCATTTCTAATTTTATATTTTACACTGTTTATATCTTCCTCTCTTGCAAGAAGAGAAATGTACAATGCAGCTTTCTCTTCAGTTAGAAAAAGAAGTAAACACAATGGCAGGCTCAGTGACTGATCACTGTGATACCCAATCAGAGGCTATCACAGCGATCAGGTGACCCGGAACCAGGAGTCCCAGGTCCCGATCGTTGGTACAAGACCCAGGGCTCTTGGTGAGCCCGGACTCTGTTTTGGGAGCATGCTGTGCGGTGCACTCCCAGCACAAAGAGAGGTACAAGTGTTTGTGGCCCCACAGACAAAGACCCACTTCTGTGAGGCTGCATATACGTGCACGGATGGCGGGAAGGGGTTAAAGTGGTTGTAAATCCCAGATATTAAATATGAACAAAGCATATCCTTCTATAGTGTTTACTTGTCTCAATCCAGAGCACTAAGTGCAATTTCTGTCTGCTGCCTCCTTCCTCTGCTATCAGCATGAATCACTTCAAACAAGTTTTCCTGACACCAAGAGAAAAAAGGTGACAGGGGAGGGATCTCAAGCTGATTGACAGCCTCAGTTCCTGTGTGCTGTGTGGAGGGGTGTGTCCTTTCCCTAAAATCAGCTCTCAGAGCTCTCCTCATTGAGCTTTGCAGAGTGTAACTTCAGCTCTCTGCCCCCTTTTAGTATAACAGCTCAGGCAAGCTTTATAAATTCTGCACTCTGAAGGGATGTAGAGAAGATAAGACTACAGAAAAAGGAGGTACAACTTATGTAGGAGGATTTGTTTAATCTCTGTGTATCACTTGAAGCCAGTTTACAACCACTTTAAGCCCTGATGAAAGGGGTGATGTCTGGTGCCAAAACGCTTTGGCTCATTTATAAAGTCTTCTATTTGATCTTGCATTGGAATTAATTTGCACCTGGACTTTTATCGTGTGGCTAGGTATTTGCGCATGGATTGGTTTAGTTTTGCAGTGTCTAATTTCTGATGGTTTTGGAGGGATTATGAAGTCACTCATTGTGACGTCATGAGGTAGGCGTACACCAGGTTTCTGTGGGTTATTTATAGTGATTTATGTTTGTCTGATTCACGTAGATTTCATCACTGTGTCACCTTTAGGAAGGGACCCTGCTAGACGCGGAAACATTGGCAATATTTGACTTATGTGATGTTTTGCAGAATAGCGGCAGGAACTCAGTCTCCTACTTTGGTATTGCACAGCACCTTCTGTTGCAATCACTACCAGAACCATTTACCTACCTTGGTCACAAACGGGGATCAGTGCAAGTTTGGTTCAAACTTTGGTTTGGACTGACCCTGGAAGAAAGTGGTCACTTCCGCCCAATCAACTGCGGCCAGGACAATCCCCACCCCGCAGCTGCATGCAAAAAAAAGTGGTATGGATGCTCATGACATCCTTGACCTGTTATGGCCACGTGGTCATCTTAGGTCAGTGACATTGACCCAAGATGGCTATATAAGGTCATTGATGTTAGGAACATCCCTAACTCTTTGTGTACGTGCATCTGCAGGGTCAGGAATGCCCCAGCCTCAGATATTTGGGTGGCAGCGAAGGCCACCCAAACACCCGAGGCATTCCCCAAGTTCATCCCTAGATGCAAACACTGCATAGTTTGAAACCCAGAACTTAGGGCTGGTTCACATGGGTGATTGAAAAAAAATATAGGCAGTTGAGCTGTGGTTTTACTGTCCCCAACTGCCAAGGCAACCAAAAACAGCCTCGCAACCACATGCAATGCATGCAGTTGTGATACAGTGGCATGGCCTTTTCAGGGTTAAAATCAGCAGTGAGGAGCCACCTCCTAAAAGTGATCCATCACAGATGGAAAGCAAGTCAGGACCTAACTAAACTTAACCCTTTTAACACTGACTGCCTCCCGGCCCTTTAAGAGTTCTAAAAGCCGGGAGGCGGGTATTCGGGTCATGTGACCACTGTAATTGGATGTCACAGCGGTCACATGATCAGAAAAGCTCCGGATCACAAGTATGCATCGGGAGCTTACCGATCCCCGCTGGCTACCATGTTGGGAGGGAGCTTGCACAGGGCCGCATATAGTGCACGGCTGGGGTGAAGAGGTTAAATCTACTCCCACCACCATTCTAAGACTTTTTTATCTACCCTTTAAAAGGAAAGTTACCTATATTTACCTATTCTTTAATCTACACTGAAGCTGGCGCTGGAGAGATCATGTGACTGGATCGACTTCAGAAAATGTAGATATATAGATCTTTCCTTTCATGGGGTACATAAAATAAGCTTAGAATGGGGGTGGGAGCAGATTTAAGTTTAAGGATATACCTTTACAACATCAATCAAAACCTCAAAATATTAATTTTTGTTGGTCTTTCCCTTTAATATCTGATACCCATCTTATCCCTCATCATCTCACCTTGTGACCTCCATAGAAGGCAATCTCTTCTGAGTTGGCGACGACTCTGGAGTGCATGTACCTCAGCTCTCCTTTCCTCCTGGCCTCCTCCGCCACCAGTTTCCCAAACTTCGGTGAACAACCCCTCAGCACCTTGGCCGTGATAACCACCACCAGTCCAGCTATGGCAGACGGCCAGCCTGTGTTGGCTCCCTTGGACTTGGCTGTGCTCAGCAACGTGTACGTGGTCACTATCACATCCAGCACCGGTTTAGTCAGGTTGGAATACAAATGGGCCACAGAACTGGCAAAGGCCACCACGTCCTCTGTCAGAGACTGGTCGGGGTTCCTCAGCCGCCCGTCCATGTTGCTGACCCTATAATAAGTCTGGTTCCCAAAGTACAACTGGTAAGCGTGGGCCACCAGGCGGCTACGGAACGCCAGGCTGAGCTGCCCCTCCAGGTATCTTATGGCGCTGTTGATGAACGTGGCCGGGAGGGCAATGAGCAGCCACTTCAACAGCTGGAACACAAAACTGGCCGGCCTCTTTTTTACAATACACCGGGTCAATCGGCCGTCCAGCTTGGCCACATAGACCGAGAGGAACGTCCTTGTGATGAGGGCGGCCGAGTGCAGCACCAGAAGCCCAAACTCCTTGCAGGCCAACTTTGGGAAGAGAAGACGTAGAAGGCGGGCCAGTCTTCGGAAGAAGATTCGGTTCACCCCGGTCCGCTCGTAGCCCGGAGCGGCGCTTGACGCTCCGTGACCGCCGTGGAGCCCATTGGAGTCTTTATGCTTGTGTTGCTGGAGTAACAGGTGCCTCAGAACCGGGTAGAGGCGGCGGGCTCCGTAGGTGGCCAGGGCCACGGCGGCCACCCGTTTGAGGACGGCGCCGCGGGTCACAGGGGACGGACATACCTGGATCATGGCTGTAGCTTTATCGATATGACTCTTCCACTGGCTGCTCCTATAGATATCTGGCTACAGCATCACTCAGCTTCACTTTAAAAGCAGTATAGGTATCCACCAACATGGCCATGGGCCACCAACAGCACTTCAAGGAGAGCCACCTGCACCTATGAGGCCCCTCACCAAATGGAGCACTTGGTTTGTAGTTAGTTCAGCCCACAATAGTTTTCTTCTCCCCCTTAGAACTCTCCAAGCACAGCTCAGGTGACTCGTCTCCTGCCGCCTTCCACTGTCACTTCCCGTCTCTGTCCCCAGCACTCGCTGTCACCCTGCTTGGTAACGGTTAGTCGGAGCCGGCGACTAGCCCCGCCCAACCTGGCCGATGACAGCTAGAGGAGGCAACATGGAAAGCAGGAAGAGTTGGGCGGAGCCCCGATGTCTTCCTCAATACACTTTTGCCAGTCAACATGGCGCCCTCTCGGGCTTCGCGGGGCTCCTCCCACTTCCGACTCACTAAAACTTTAGTAAAGCTCGGAATCGGAGCAACAGGTGACGTAATGAGTCAGTCAGCAGTTGCTGTATCCTCCTTTGGAAGAAGGGAGGGCTGTAGTAGAGAAATAAGCTTGGTTGTCAGGCGGGCGATCTGTATAGTAAACAAAAATAAAACGTACCAGTAAAAAATAGTTTATGAAGAATAAAGAACACAATAAAACTTTTCTCAGAAAGGGAAGAGTTATATATTCAAAATCCTAATCCCCAAGAGTGCACCTAGGCGCTGAGGCGACTGTTTTTGATGTGTGCCAGCACCCCACTTTCTCAGTGCCCCTCCATTTTTCCTATTTGGTTGCTAAGATGCTTGCATAGCAACCAATGACACTGCGGCCCAGCCGTCAGCATCCTGGTTGCTAGGACGCTGGTGGTTGGGCCATACAGTGTACTTGGTTGTTATACACTATATTACCAAAAGTATTGAGACACCTGCCTTTAAGGCCCGTACACACGCTACAACAATTGCCCAACAACGGTTGTCCAACAGCCTGTTGCCAAATAATCCGACCGTAAGTAAGCACGATCCAACAGCCAATTTCCAATTGTTGGCCAACAGAAGTTGGGTGACAAGACTAGAAAACTTTTGTTGGCCAACAAAGCGGTGGCCAATTGTTGACTAATTCACAAATCACATTCACCTGACCTTCCTTGTTATACGCTCGTTCTGCTTTGTTGGCCAATTATTCGACTACCATCAGTATGCTAGACAAAACCGCCAACAGCCAACTCGGACAAAAGTTGGACGTTCGGTTGGCCAACAATCGGCGCGTGTGTCCAAGGCTTTACATGCACATGAACTTTAATGGTATCCCAGTCTTAGTCCGTAGTAGGATTGCATCTGTCCAGGATTCACCCAGACAGTACGGGTTATGAATCATGTGTCTGGGTTTCAGTCTGCCTGAAACCCAGACACATTATTCAGACAGGAATGTGGCTCGGAACAGAGCCTGACAGGAAGGTGACAGGACACTATGCGTATTGTGTACCACAATAATATTCTCTTTGGAGCGCACAAAGGTGTCCCAGGTCTGTTACAATCCTATAGTGTATAATACAAAAAAAATAAATTGCTGTGTGCCGCTAAAGTGTTAGGGTTTGGCTTGAAGAAAAAGTGGAAACCCTAGTCCGTAGGGTTCAATATTGAATTGGCCCACCCTTTGCAGCTAGAACAGCTATAACTCTTCTGGGAAGTCTGTCCACAAGGTTTAGTAATTTGTCTATGAGAATGTTTGACCATTCTTCCGGAAGCGCATTTGTGAGATCAGGCACTGATGATGGATGAGAAGGCCTGGCTCGCAGTCTCCGCTCTAATTCATCCCAAAGGTGTTCTATCGGGTTGAGGTCTGGACTGTGTGCAGACCAGTGAAGTTCTTCAACCCCAAACTCCCTCATCTATGTCTTTATGGACCTTGCTTTGTGCACTGGTGCACAGTCATGTTGGAACAGGAAGGGGCCATCCCCAAACTGTTCCCACAAAGTTGGGAGCATGAAATTGTCCATAATGTCTTTGTATGCTGATGCCTTATTGATTCCCTTCACTGGAACTAAGGGGCCAAGCCCAACCCCTGAAGAACAACCCTACACCATAATCCCCCCTCCACCAAATGATTTGGACCATTGCACAAAGCAAGGTCAATAAAGACTTGGATGAGCTAGTTTGGGGTGGAGACTGGCCTGCACAGAGTCCTGACCTCAACCAAAGAGAAAACCTTTGGGATGAATTAGAGAGGAGACTGTGAGCCAGGCCTTCTCATCCAACATCAATGCCTGACCTCACAAATGCGCTTCTGGAAGAATGGTCAAACATTCCCATAGACACACTCATTAACCTTGTGGACAGCCTTTCCAGAAGAGTTGAAGCTGTTATAGCTGCAAAGGGTGGGCCAACTCAATATTGAACCCTATGGACTAAGGCTGGGCTGCCATTAAAGTTCATATAGTCTAGAACAGATGAGCGTCTGCACTATAACAACCAATGATATGTGGCTTTGCAGCACTGGTTGGTAGGACATAAGCTGCTGGGCTGTAAAGCTTTCTTGGTTGTTAAGATACTGGCAGGCTGTGCATCTTTGGTTGCCATGACGCAAGTGGCTAGGGCGTACAAAGACATTGGTTGTTATGGTGCAGGTGGGCCTCAATAACCATAACAAACAATGATGCTTTGTGACAGGGGTTACTAGATCGCAGGTGGCCTGGACATATCACAGAATCGTAGGTTGTTATGGTGCAGGCGGGCTGTGTGTCTTTGGTTGCTAGGGTGCTGGTTGCTGGGCTATACAGAGCCATTGGTTTTCATGGTGCAAGTAGGCATTTGTAACCATATCAAACAATGATGCCTTGCATCATGGACTGCTGGGACATAGGTGGCCTGGTCTGTAAACCATCATTGGTTGTTATGGTGCAGACAGGTTCGGGTTATTGGTTGCTGGGTTGCAGTTGGCTGGACCATACAGAGCCATTGATTTTTATGGTGCAAGTAGGCATTTGTAACCATTACAAACAATGATGCCTTGCAGCATGGACTGCACCATAACAACCATCATTGGTTGTTATGGTGCGGACGGATTGTGGTCATTGGTTGCTAGGGTGCCGATGGCTCGGCTGTAAAGAGCCATTGTTTTTTTATGGTGCAAGTAGTGTAATAATAACAAACAATGATGCTTTGCAGCATGGGTTGCTAGGACACAGGTGGCTTGGACTGTACAACATCATTGGTTGTTATAATGCAGGTGGGCTACACGTCATTGGTTGCTAGAACGCATGTGGCTAGGCCATACAGCACCATTGGTTGTTATGGTACATGTGGGTGTCTGTAACCATAGCAAACAATGCTGCTTTGATGCAGGGATTTCTAGGAAACAGGTGGCAGGCCCTTACAGCATCATTGGTTGTTATGATGCAGGTGGGCTATGCGTCATTGGTTGCTAGGACGCATTTGGCTTGGCCATATAGCACCATTTGTTATTATGGTTTAGGTGGGTGTCTGTAACCATAACAAACAATGATGCTTTGATGAATGGATTGCTAGGAAACAGGTGGCTGGCCATTACAGCATCAGTGGTTGTTATGGTGGAGGCAGGCTTTGCGGTACTGGTTGCTAGGATGCAGACAGCTTGACCGCACAGCATCATTGGTTATTATAGTGCAGTCAGGCACCTGCACCATAATAACCAATGAGGTGCTGTGGCAGTGCAGCATTGGTTGCTAGGATACCGGCTGCTGGGCCATAAAGCGTTATTGGTTGGTATGATGCAGGCACCATGATCCATAGCAAACGATGATGCTGTCAGGCCCAGCAACCAACGTCCTAGCAAACAGTTTAGTAACCTTGCCCTGTGTATACTGGGCAAAGATACTAGGCTGCAGTGAAGATGCAGTGTCTGCTACGGACACTCCAGCTTCAGTGTTGTCCCCCACCACTTGTCCTCTGATGGGGTTGCTTCACTTTGCCTCAATAGTGGCAGGCCCCTGCTAATCCCAATAGCAATAAAATATCTGTAAAACCAACCACTAAAATCTCACATGCACTTCACCATGGACCTGGAGCAAAAGTGTAAGGTCATCTTACAAGGTCTGGGCCCCTCCACCATCAGCTTGATGCTAGATACCACAGTATACCTTCCGAGGTCCAGTGGCATCCATGCCTCGGCAAGTTATGGTGGGTGTTGATGGCTGATTGGTGTATATACCAAGTGTTACTCCACATTGCTTGCGTTACCATAATTGTGAATTTTAAAACTGAATTCCAAGTTTGCCAATTTTTACAGTTACAGTGGGGAAAATAATTATTTGATCCCCTGCAGATTTGGTAAGTTTGCCCACTTACAAAGAAATGAAGGGTCTATAATTGTTATCATAGGTATACTTTTAATGATAGAGACACTGAAGATGAGTCGTGGATGGGTTTTCAAGGGAGTGGCTCAAGAAGAAGCACATTAAGGCCATGGCGTGTCCTAGCCAGTCTTCAGACCTTAATCCTATAGAAAATTTATGGAGGGAACTGAAACTTTGAGGTGCCAAGCGGCAGCCAAGAAACCTTAAGGATTTAGAGAAGATCTGTAAAGAAGAGTGGACCAAAACCCATCCTAAGATGTGTGCAAACCAGTGGTAACCAACTACAAGAAACGTCTGACCTCTATGCTCTACACTAAGTCATGTTTTGCTTGGGGACCAAATACTTATTTTACTCACTGAACTGCAACTCAATTTATAATTTTTTATCGTGTGTTTTTTTTTTTTGATCTTTGGTTGATATTCTGGGGTTGATTTACTACAGCTTGAAAGTGCAAATTTTGGTGCAGCTCCACACAGAAACCAATCAGCTTCAAGGTTTTATTGTCAAAGCTTGATTGAACAAGCTGAGGTTAGAAGCTGATTGGCTAGCATGCACAGCTGCACCGTGTTTTGCACTCTCCAGCTTTAGTAAATCAACCCCTCTGTCTCTATCATTTAAAATACACCTATGGTAACAATTATAGACCCTTCATTTCTTTTAGTGGGCAAACCAGTGGCGGCCCGTCCATGTGGGACACAGGGGCGCAGCCCCCCTAATCCATACAATAGCCCCTAATTTATATGCAGGGCGGGCGCCAGACGCATGGATTCCAATGGGAGGGTATTTTTTTTTTAGAAGCTCTTGATTAGAGCCGCTTCTCCACCTGGCCAATCTTGGCTCAGGAGGCTCTATTATCTTCCTGCTACTTTTCCCAGCCAATCCCGCCACAGGAAGCTGGTCCTGAGACCCTTTTGGCCGAGAGGAGAAGCAATCCTATTGGCCGCTGAGGAGGAGGAGGGAGGAAGCTGCACCACCGTGAAGCCGAGGAAGGAGGAGACGCAGAGGCCTGCCTCCTGGAGGAAGCCCAGGACCTAGATGGGGTAAGTGCGGGGACCGATCAACCGACCAACCAACAGCCAAAAAAAAATATACCACCAGCCGCCATTGGGGCAAACTTACAAAATCTGCAGGGGATCAAATAATTATTTTCCTCACTGTACATTATCCCAGGTTGGAGTAAAGTAAGTATGTGCCGTACCCATGAGATCCCCATGGAGCTGGAAATAACTGTAGTAAGCATCGTTAGTACAGTGATTGCCGATAGGTTCAGGATCCCGTGCCAAGAGGCTATCTGGCGTCTTACTGAACACTTAAAGATGCCCTTTCAGCATGGGTGCCAATCAGAGGACACTTAGCAACTTCTCAATGAATGCAACACATTCTCCAGTCTGGACGAGGTGGAAGTCGTGACATTTTTGTTGCAGGGGATGCCCAATTCTTACTGGTATCTTAGTGTAGTGTTCTGGGAAAATCAGTGAGCCAATTGCACAAGCAGGAAATGACATATCTGTGTACCATCTGTGTACAGAACACCTCCAGGTAGCCATATTGCAATGCATTTTACAGAAAATTACAGCACTGCAAATTGATAAGGAAAGGTCATTTAACCGCTTCCCGACCGCGCGCCGTCTTTTCACGGCGGCAGTCGGGGAGCTGGGCGCGAATCGCCGTAAATAAACGGCGATTCGCATTTTGGCCACCAGGGGGCGCGCTAGAAATCGAGCGGCCGCCTGTAGCCCAGGCGGGCTCGGCGCCCGTGTGAGGAGCCCTCACGCCGCCCACGCGCGCGCGCGGCGGCCGCCACGCGCGCGCGGGGGACCACCGGTTTTACGCTTAGCGGCAAATAAATGCCGCTAAGCGCGGGTCGAGGGGCTGACGGCGGCACTTTTCTGCCGCGCGCCAGCCCTTCGCCAATTTACTGGAAAGGAATAGTTAAACGTCACGACATTAAAAGACATTTTACGTAACGTTATACCGATGGACCTCCACAAGACATGTGTCTACCATGTGTCTATAC